>VYZP01038689.1:7618-74820 GCA_013400635.1 Hypocryptadius cinnamomeus | reverse complement strand
CTTCCCTGCACCTAGGGGATGATGTCACATGGGAAGGGAGGGAGATTAATTCAGTTCAGGGATTAAGAAACAAAAGCATTAGATCTCATTAGCTCTGCTGTTCCTGGAACAACAAACCCTCCTCCCCTCTGCCACCTCTATCCTGGTCAGCTTTTCTTTCAATATATAATAATATTAATCCTTTACAGTTCTCAGCCCTATCTGGCAAGTCCTAAATTCTCTGAAATAGAGGACCAGTTTGTGATTTTTTTTCCCACTCTTGCTCACTTAAGTAGTCTCATTAACCCCACTATTCATGTAAGCCACCTGCTGTTTGCTTGAGCAAAGAATGCATAAAAGTAAGCAGGAGCTTTGGGAAAAGTAAAATTTCTACTTATACAGTTCACATGCCCAGTGCTGCATATATTGTTAACAATGGCACTACAAACACTTCCCATAAAAGAACATTTGGGACTAGATCCGTAGCTTTTTAACTCAATAAGAGTCTGATTTCAACAGAATTTTGGATCAAAGCCATAAAAAGCAAACTACTTCTAGAACCCAGCCTTTTACAAAATGAGCGATTGCTAGTAGGTGTATCACCAACCTTCAGTATTTTAACACCACACCCTGACATATGTGATTATTCATTATTCTGTGGGAAAAAGACCTTTATATGTAAATCCTGGGAATACAGCAGATTAAAATCAGGTAGAGTACTTAAACACATTTGTAATAATTAATAAAAAATTACAAACAGGTGAGAGAGGATAACTGCCTCTGAAACATTTATTCTACTAGTAATTTTATTACCATTGAATTCTTGCCAGCCAGGAAACACCTAGAGGCTCATGTTTCACACCCAGTATTGCAGAGGTGAAAAGGTAGAACATTCTGCCTTAACAAGTATGCAAAGAGCAACTTCAAGCGGAAACAAGTTTAGCACCCAGCTCTTACTGGCTCAGCCACAGAGAAGCTCTCCATAATAACTCGCTCGGCTGCGCAGCTTCTGTGAGACTGCGAGCTGCTGCTTTGGCTCTTGGCTGTGGGGAGGCATGTGGTGTGCATGCACCCTCCCCAAATCCACTTGCCCTGTGAAGGTTTCCACTAACTAGCTGCTTTTTCTGCCTGACTCTCTGCCATATATATATATTTTTAAAAAAGCATATCACAAGTTTATATTTAAAGAGAGCTAGCTAAGGAGCTACATAATAATCATGCAGGGTACAAACTGCGTCTTTTCGAAACCAGAAATAACATTTTGTAGTGGAATAATTATTTGTCTCCTGAAGAATAAATTTTTCTGTTGTAACATACTATACAACCCAGAGGCATAATGATCTCTCCAGATGACAGTAATTCTCACTATCCTTATCAAAAATGACAGTTGCTCCTTTGAAGCAGATTGCCATGGTAAGGCACTAGCTGAAAAGTCAGTTTTGTTCTGTCACGATAGGAACCTATCCCAACTCTGCATACACTAACATCTTCCTTCTGTGAAAGCAAATAGAATAAATCTTTTCCATTTCTCCCCAAGATTTATATGTCTCTTCACTGTGTGTGAAGTTGACTGGAAACCTAGATACGCAGAGTACAGCAGACAAAGTTGATCTAAACAAAGGCAGCACAAAAATATTTGCTTGGCTTCAGCCAGATTCCCTCTTCACTTGCAAATACTGGGTCTTAGAAATGCCTTTATTTAGTATCCAGAACTATTCTTATTTAGGACATACAAATAAGTGTTTGGCATTTTTTCATGAATGTTGATCCATGTACTTCTTCAGTACATGTTCTGTAATAGTGATAGAAAAAAATGGGTACCAATAAACTCATAAAATGGTACCCTAAATACTTCTGTACTGTGCCTGACATAATCTCTGCCATGAGGAAGAAGTGTGTTTGGTTTTTGCTTTTTAAATCCAAGGCCACAGCATTGGCTTTAACACAGATAAAATTATTGGCACCACTATTGACGTTACTGCAGCTAGTACCACTCCAGCCCAGAGTACTGGCAGAGATGCAAGCAGATACACCTTGAAAGGAGCTTTTTACAGACTGAAGTCAGTCCGATTTGGCCCAGGAAGAACAAGGTTTAAAATAAGCACCAGCAAAATGACATTTTGAATGCCAGTCTGTATCATCTAGCTCTGCAAACTGCTCTTGTATTCTTTCCCTGGGCAAAATGAAAACGTGGAAAATGAACATGCTTTGGGGTGTGATATGTTCTCATAATGATCACAGTCAAAGCACAGAAACTCAACATAGCTAACAGGGAGAAGGAAAGACTTCTAACAAGCCTATGGTAGCATGGAAAAAAATCCAGGTGTTTTGGGCACATAAACCTCTCTAAAGATAGAAACAGAAGCTTTATATTTACACAATGTTTGGAATTGTTCAGGCAGAGACTGGTAGTTCTCCCATGCCACTGAGGTGACCAGTAACACTATAGTGAACATAGCCCTGTAGTAATCCAAAGGCTCACAACCATTCTTCAGTAAGGTTTCACAAACACAATTATTAATTGCAAAAAGTAATTAAATTAATTTATCTGTTCACAAATAATTCATAGAACAGGCAAAGACAAACTAGTAAGATGAGTCTGTAAATGATAAAGATGGGTGGGAGAGTGAATCCGTCTAGCTGCATGTTTATATATTCATTACATCACTCAAATTTAATTTGTACCAAGAAGAAAGAAGGAGCCTTATCCCCTATCATCTTGCACATGATGAGATCATTTTCATCTGTGCAAAGGGAACATGGGGTCTTATTCCATCAGAATCCTGCATTCCCATTTAAGGATTTTACATCTACCACACACTGGTCTAACTGACCAGACATATTATCACCTCAGGCATATTGTCAGCCTGCATATGGAGCTAGCTAGGATTAGCTAAAAGATGCAGTTGGAATTATTTTTATAAATAGGAAATAAATAGCACAGGGTGGGGGAGAGAATGCCGGCTTATGATAGTAAAGGTGGTTTGGCATTATACATATATATATATATACATAAAATATATACGTGTGGGAAATTTGTACTTTGTTATAATTTGTTAGCACTCTGGACACATCGTTTTTCATCATGTACTTTGAACGAGAGAAAGATACACTTTATAAGAATCCTCCATGCTTATATTATAGCATCATTCTCTCTTAATAGCCTTCTGGCTATCCACATGCTTCATAGTAGAAATTATCTGCCAAAATCACTTAATGCTGAAGATATCATGGGACTGCAGGAAAAAGTCCACATTGTAGTTTGTCTTCATTTCTTCTTCGATTTCTTTATTTTTCCATCAATCACAATAGTTGATTCCTTAATGGTGCCCTTGAGAGTCCCTACCAAGAAAGCAGAAAGTCCACAGACTCTCTCTCAGTCAGATGTTTCAAATGCTCTCTGAGGATCTTGTAAATCTTCTCTAATACAGAATGGATCATTCAGGTCTCAAAATGTTTAGTATAATCTTTCCTCCAGTCAGCCTAAGGGACCACAATCCTCAGGGTTGCAGCCCTTCCCCTAATTTTCTGAGGTCTTGAAAATGTCAAGACTAATCTTAGATTCACATAGGGTTTCTTTTTAAATAAGTTGCTTGACCTTTGTGTTTCACAGATATTCTGACTGGTGCAAGCCAATTACAAGGAAAGTTTGTCACCTTTTTTTTTTTCCTTGGGATACTCATTGCCCTTCCTGCTACAAGAAGCAGCTTTTAAGACTTCTGAAAACCTATACTTACTGCTGATCTGACCTCAAACCACTCAGCAGCTACAAGTTCTCTCCTGGCTGCATGCTGGCAGAGGAATTTTCTTCCCTCATAACCTACAAGAATTGTACAACCACAGTAGTAAATCAGTAGTAAGAATAATACCCAAAGCATGTGAAAAGCTTTTTATTAACTGCTTTCATAGAATTTTACAAAGGTGAGGAAATATTATTGCCATTTTAAGGGGAAAACTCAAGCCCTGGGCAATGCTACGTGCTCAAGGTCACCCAGAAGGGGAAGGTCAGAGTTGCAAACACAAACCTGGTTTTATAAGGCCACACATAGGATTCTAACCTTATTAATATGAGTCAGTGTTGTTCAGCAGATTAACCAATCAATCACATACTCCTTCCATTTTCCATTTTAATATGGGCTCTGACACCCAGTCCCCCTAATAGCGTTGTTTAAGCCACTGAGAGGAATCACTTCTTACAGGCTAATGTCAAGGGTCTTTCTTCCTCACATGCAATTTACGTTTTCATAATTTGCTTCCTGATTCTTATACTTGCACAAGGATAAACATATTTAATAATGACTTTTTTAATTGTTTGACTTGCACTGACAAGTCCTGATTGAGCAATCTGTAGATTTGTGCCCAAAAACAGAATTTAAGATGCAAACCAAAGCATTTCACTTTTCCGGGTCTAAATATATGTACATGGAACTACCCTTCAAAAATATGACCTACAAGGATGCCAGATGATACATGATAGTTGCCCATAAGTCTCCAAAATGCTTTATTATTTTAAATTGCCATTTAAGTAGCCTAAAACAGGAACAAACATTCACAGACAGCATTATGAATAACATAATTCAGCTAAATTTGCCAGGAGGTTGGAGGAATTATGTCATTGACCCAAGACCCAAATCTGGTCCTCTATTTGCTTATTCTGGCTGAAAACCAGTCAGTTACATCTACAAAGAACATAAATAAGATTTTCCAGATTTTTCTTTTCCAAAAGAAATAACATTTCACAATATTAAGGCCTGATCAGGGTCTTTCAATAGTTTTCAGTGTCCTTTCAAGTGTCACACCACTGTGTTCTGGCAGTGGATACTTGTGCACATGGAGAACATGTGATTCGGCAGAGCATGTCCCTAGATTTCAGTGCAATCAGATTTTGATCTGACATACAGTCACACCACTTATCCTCGGGAATCATGTCTGTAACATGATTCCAGGAAGGAAAACATGTGAGTTTTCCTTTTTCGGATGCCTTGCTACAAAAGAGAGAAGGCAGAAAGGTAAGGAAGACAACCTGCAATTTTACCCAGCATTCACTCTAAAAACATTATCTGAAGGTGATGGGATGATATGAAGATTCAAAGAGAACAATGTTTCTGCTCAAAGGTATAAGAACTGTGCTAAGATGTCCTGAAATTTTCATCAATGTTTCTCAGTATTGTCCTTCTTCTATTATCATAATTGATCTTGAAAGCTAAAATAGCTAAAACAGCATATCTATCATCGCTATGTCTACAGTACTTTGAGATAGGAGAGGTTTGGATCTTTTCTTCATTTCTTGGTTATAAATGATGGAACAGATGCGCAAGTTATACGATTCTTTGCAGTAGTTTTGTCTTAATGAACACACCTTGGGACACCTTTTCAATGTGGACATCTCCTTTATTTTCTGTTGTTAACATTTGCAGTGGAGATATTTGAGAAGTAGAAGGTAACCTAAAATTTCAAATCTGATTTAATCTTTTTATAAGAAGGTTGTTAGTACAAATACTGAAATAAACACTTCTGTGAAAAACACAGACTGTGAAAAGGGAAATATCTTTAGCAGGAGTAGATTTTACAAGTCTTCCTAATTTTATTGCCATTACAGCAAGAGTTTCTAAGCAATCATTCTGCAAAGGTGTTACACCTATTGTGAGTGCCATGGAGAACTGAGTTTCCTCATACAGTATAGCACCATTACAAAAACACCTGTGTTAAAAATAACTTCAAACTTTTCTACTCCAAAGTATTCCTTAAGCTTTTTAAATGTTTCCTTTATTACCCGATGCTTTAATACCTGCATTATGTTCCGGACCACAACTGTGACAGCAAAAGCATCATCTTTTTTTCTCCCATTCTTCTGACAAAACCTAGTACTTCTCTTCAGTGACAAAAAAATTGCACCTACAACTGTAACAAACACAGACAGAAGTGTGGCAAGCTGGAATGAAAAAATCCACAGTGCAACATTATTCATTTGATTTTTGCTTCCTTGCCCTCACATAAGTTGCAGCTGCCACAAGTGGCACCATATTGGTCTGGATAAAGCCCTCATCCAGCAAGAGATAAGGAATCCACTTTCACTCCAGTGTCCTACAACACTGCTGGGGTGGAACAGTAAGCCCAGCCTATGTGCTGGCATGCACATGAATTGCTTTTAAAGAGGGGAATGAAGTGTTTCCCAAAATGAGTGAAGAAGAGTGGGAGAGCATTGAACTGAACAAACTTAAAAATACCTGACCCTGAAACTGGTTCTTGGTTACCCGAATAGAATCACTGTATCTACTACAGCTCCCACAGGAGTACAAAAGAACAAGATTATCTTTGCAATAGTCTTCAAGAGCATTTCCTCTTTTGGAAAAGAATTGTCAACAAGAAAACCCACACATCTGTCTTTTATACTATGTTCTTCACCCAGCTCAGTATGGCAGACACTTGAGAGGTAAGAAAAGTGCAGAATGCTGAAAAAGGGTGGAGTCCTTCTACCACTTCACAGCCATAAAATTCAATGAGTTAGGGTCAAGTAAGGCAGCAGGGTGAGGCAGCTGGAGAAGTACAAAGCTTTCTACTTTTCACCCTTGTCCTGGTGATTGTTAACACTGAGTAGAGCCTTTTCTCTGTGTATAATACAACATTTCTTGTAGAATCAATAACATCTCAGACCAAAGAAAAACTACCAATAGTCTTCTTCCCAGAAATATCACATTCTCAATTCTTGTTCACTCCTTTATCCGCCAGCTGTTTTAACTGATTAGTCAAAGACACACTCCTTGTTGACACAAAACGTGTGGCAAAAACAAGTGTATAAATGAATAATTATTTCCAACACTTGCAATGAGATTAAGTGCTTATTGGATTAGGAAAGTAACAGGATTTAATGGGGTCATTTATGCTGCAACTCTAGTATAAAAATGTACAATGCATGCATACATATCAGATTACTATCTCTATAGTCCATCTAGCTATAACCATTTAAATATTTTATCTATACAGCACTAATACATTTCTGGTCTCTTCCTTTTTAGTACACTACAGGTGAGTGTCCTTGGGCATCTCTGGGGTGAACACGTGACATAGCTGTTATTGCCATTAGTGAACAAGCATTTTTCAGCATGAGCTAATTTCAGTAACTTATAACTTTCCCAGATCTGGGGAGCTTTTAAGTCTCAGACAAGTACACAAAATGCCTCTCTCACTGCATCTCCTCCCTCTCTATGTTGCTGGAGTCATGACAAGCACTGCCAGCCTCCATTGCAGTGTTCCTACGGTTTCCTGGGGAAAAGGAAGGAACAGGAAAGGATTATTTGGCAAATCCACATATGAGCCACTGTATTGGCTGTGTTTGGCAAGGGTTTGGTGGCAGGATGGTTGCAGGGGTGACCTCTGTGAGAAAAGGCTGGAGGCTGCCCCGTGCTGGACACAGCTCCAGTGAGCTTGTCAGCAGACGCACCACAGGACACAGCTGAGCCCATCAGGGAATTTGGGCTGTCTCTGAAAAGATATTTAGGATTGGGCAGAAAACATTGGACAGCCAGAGAAGGAGGAGGAGGGGGGAAAAAAAAAGAGTGAGAAACAATAGAGGAAACACCAGTGTCAGACGTGGAGGTTCTTCAGCAGCCCAAGGAGAGGACCATACCAGAGAGGTTAGATATTCTTGCAGGAACAGCAACCCAGGAAGTGCTCACACTGGAGAAGGTTTCTTCCTGGAGGATTGCAGCCCATGGAGAGGACCATACCAGAGAGGTTAGATATTCTTGCAGGAACAGCAACCCAGGAAGTGCTCACACTGGAGAAGGTTTCTTCCTGGAGGATTGCAGCCCATGGAGAGGACCATACCAGAGAGGTTAGATATTCTTGCAGGAACAGCAACCCAGGAAGTGCTCACACTGGAGAAGGTTTCTTCCTGAAGGATTGCAGCCCATGGAGAGGACCCACACTGGAGCAGGGGAAAAGTGTGAGGAGGAAGGAGCAGCAGAGAAAAACTGTTATGTGTTAACTGTTACCTGTATTCCCCAACCTCCCTACAATGCTCAGTGGGGCCGTGAGAGGACTCAGGACTAAAGGGGGGAAATTAAGCCTGGGAATGGGAGAAGCAAAGGAGTTGTTTTAGTATATGTGTTCTTGTTTCCCTCTACCCAAATCTATTTGAAATGGCAACAAATTAAATTCATTTTACAAAGTTGAGCCTGTTTTGCCAATGATAGTAATTGACAATTGATCTCCCTGTCCTTACGTCAACCCACAAGCTTTCCCATTTTTGTTTTTTTCTAATTTTCTCCCCCTGTCCAGTTGAGGAGGTGGAATACAGTTGGTTGGGCATTTGGCTGCTAGCCAGGATCACCCATCACACCATTTTCAAGTTCTACATTGATTTTTTTCAGACACTATGATGTATAGGTGGCTTTGTGGTGCAGCATGTGTCTGGTTTTTTGCCTAATATAAAAAAGAATGATCCTAAGCATCTGTGCCTTACTTGTAAGATCAGTATGGACACCTGAAGCCAAAAAATAAGCTTTTTTTTCAGTCTAGACTGCAGAGCAATGAACTCCCTGATGCTATCTTCATATAGAGTTGATCAGTAGATCAAAAGTTACTTGGTGTGGGAAATTGTAGGAGGGTCAGAATAAAGAGAGATGTTCACAAAAAAAGGGCTGACTGAGTCCTAAAGAATATTCAAAAGTGTAGAATCAATCAAGTGAGGAAATAGCAGTAGGCATTTCTCTATTTTGAATGACTCTGTCTTTTGACTTGTATGTTTAATCTGTTACGTGTCCTTTAAAAACTTGTACCTGGCAGCTTAAAATCCTGGAAAATAAGCACTAATATTGGCTGTAGGACCCTACTTATAAGTGGAAGAAAACCAGACTTTTTTCCATGAATGAAGTTAAACCAAAGAGTCAGTATCTAAAGTTTTGTGGTTGTTGATGCTTCCATTCACAGAAAAATCAGAAAAAGTGAAAAAAACTGGGAAAATAGAAGCTTTTTTAAACAACATTTTAAACTACATGAAATATTTAACTTAATCTGAAGTGGACATTTCATTTTGATTTTATTTACTTTTTAGAAATACCTTTCAATGAAAATTGAATATATATAGTATATTCAAACCAGAAAAATTCAAACCGTTTGTTTTAAAGTATTGCAATGAAAAAACAAAATATATCTTCCAATTTATGTTGGTTTAAGGGAAGTTACTTTTTGTTTGGTTGGTTTGAACAAGTAACTTGATAAAATGAAATCAAATTCTCAGACTTGTTTGATACTGCTGAACCTGCCTTTTTAATGTATATGAAAAATACGTATGCTGTGTCAGATGAAAAGTATTGACAAACTTTACCTGGAGCCAGACACAGTCCACCTGGAGAGTTAAAGCTCTGGAGCTGCCACAAGGGAGAAGTCTGGGCAAGGCTGAGGAATGGATCTGTGCTTCCTATTGATCCCAGTAAAGTTGTTTAGGTCTTTGAATACCAAACAAAGCTATAAAACATATAACAAAACCAAACAAACAAAAGGCATATTCCCTTTGATGTCTTTTTATTTAGGTAAAACTTCCTAAAAAAGTCAAATAAGACTGGACCTTACTTCCTTGGAAAGTGAATTTAAAATTTCGTTAATATTCTCTTCCTTTAAGCTTTGTGAACAAAGCAAGAAAACTGGCCAAAAGAAGCAGACAGCACAGAATGTCAAACTGATTACTCCAAACCTGGATTCTATAAGTCAATATTAAAGAGTAATGATATTTTCAACAAAACCATCTTCCCCTCCTCATCTTATTGCTAGAGATGATGCACCTCTCACATTTGACCATTTAATGATGGGACCATGCTCAGAAGCATATGCTTAGCTGCAAGAAAAGGGAATATCTTGTAAAGTCTAGGGAAAAACTCTCATTCTGAGAGCTGAGCATGTCTCAATACCTCACTTAGGGCTCCTAGCAAACTCCTGTCCCTTATGTATTTAATAAGTATCATGTTCACATGGTTAGACTGACCCAAATGTTGGTCTACAGGAGGTACCCAACTTTCACTTGTCAGCCTGACTTTTCCACAGAGAGAATGGGAGTATTTTGGGAGGTAGAAAGGCATGGCTGACTCAGACCATCAGGTGACTGCATTATTGCAAGGAAATGGGGGTGAATGAGGAGGAAGGAAGGATACACACCCCTGCCCACACACAACCTCTACAGCCTGGAGAGAGGGAGGAAGTCAGGCAGCAACACCTCTAACAGCTCAGAGTCAGAATGGGTGGAAGGAGGTGGAAGAGGTGGAGCTGCTTCCAAGTTTCAGCAAAGAAGAAAGGGAGAGTAACCTCACCACAGCCTGCTTTATGTGGGACAGGACAGGAAGGAAGATGGCAAACAAGAAAACAGGCCATCTGCTTATCCAGCACCCAGAAATCCAGCAGAAATATTAACTTTCAAGGTGGGAATCCCGAGGTTGGATGCTGCCCCTGAAGCTGACAAAGCTGGAACTTGCTGAAGCACATGAGCTTCTTTGGGCCTACTTCTCATCTCAGCCTCTGTGGTGTGAGATTTGCTTGCACTGACTGTAGCCAGTGCTGAACCATACACCTCATCTATGCTTGTGGTAACCATGACTTCATCAAGCCAAACTTCTTCTGAAATTTTTTTGCCTTTTCTTACCCAAATACAGGCTTCATTTTGTGAAAGGCCAGTGTATTTTTGCTTTGTGATTTTGCTGCTGAAAATTGTTTGCGACAAAAGATCATGTAGCCAAATTCAATAGGGTCGTTTTCCTCACTTTCATGCACTTTTCCTGTAGAAAGTGGTATGAGGTATTCTGGCTATCAGTATGTATTCCCAAGATACATAAAGAACATAATCAGTTTTCCTTAGAAAGGGGCACAGTTATAGAAACTGGTCTCGTACTGGTGGAAGGCAAAATTCCTACCAAGACAGAGATCTCAGGGCCAAGTAAAGCCACCAAGCCTCCATTGTCATGGAGCCACACAGGATCTCCCATGCCCATGATGTGAAATCCATTCCCACCCATCAGACAATCCCACTGACAAAATCTTGACTCAGATTATGAATGAAGCCAGTCCTTCCTCCTATGCTCTTTACTTAGTTTTCCTAAATCCAAACAGATTCCATTGCTGCTGGGTTTTCTTAAGAATGGGCTTTTTACTTTTTTTTTTCTCTAAGAATGGTGTCTTGGACTTTCTGTACTTGCTCAGGCACTCTGAAACAGATGTAGACATGCATATCTTCTCACCCTGTTCGTCCCCAAAAATTCACCACATCCACATGGTCACTGACTGAACAAACTGACTGAATTTCCCCTGAATTTTTGATTTTTCAGGATCAAATCAATAGGGATATAACTTATCTGATACTCTTTTCCATATCATTGTACTGGACAGTACCCAGGTCCCACCATCATAATTTGTTTATGAGGATAAAATCACTATTGCCTAAAAGGAGGCACTGTGTTCTCAGTGGTTTGCAAACAATAGTTCAAATATCTAGGTCTGTAACTTAGTCCAAATACATTCTTTAAATTGCATTGTCAAATCTTTTTACCTTTTCCTTTTTAAAACAAAAAATATAAAGTGTTATGATAGTGGGAATTATTGGAATCAAAATCGGGCAGAAATTGGAAGATCCATAGCTGTGATTTCTGCAACTGACCTACAACAAGACATGCCATAACCCCCACCCCCTCCCCATGTATCCAAAGTTCAATAAATAATGTTCTATGCTGTTTGAGTGCAAAACATTTAGATAACAATGAAGTAAAACAACTTAAGGGGTTTTTGTTCCCTTTTTATTCTGTTCACACATACATTTGCTGTGCAAAGCTAGGTGACACTTTAATGAAAACTTGAGGTAAATTCACTGTATGTTATTTTAGTTACATACTCACCAAACACACAGATGTTCATATACATTCACTCTTATCTACATCAGTGACCAAAGCTGAAAATAAAAACCGATTTTCATGTTGTCTGTGTCTCTATCACAGTTGCAAATCTAGGGCTTGAGAACACCTCCCAGCTTGCACCTGTTTTACATATGAGGATTATGAGTTCAGCACAGAATTTCTACTTTTCTACCTTCTTTTTGTTCCAATAAACACAAGAAAACAAACAAACCATGCATATCAAAATAATTTCACCTAACACTTTATCTTTACCCTTTTCCTATTTGAAGACCACTTATAGTATTTTCCTAGTACTTTTTCTGCTATCCTCTTAACAGAGCTACTCACATCTGCCCTTTCCAAATGTTCCCTCTGCTTTAATTCTGATCATTTGTGCAGAGACATAGAAGCGATCACATTCCTTATCAGAGGAGCTTGTAGACATCCCCATCACCCACACAACAACGTCTCCATTTCCCACATCTCCTCTGAGATCACTACATATGTGCCTAGACTCAGGCTTCCTTTGAACACTTCTCTCCTTGCACAACTCATCCTTGTTTTCAAAAATGCTCTCTTCCCTCTGTGGTTAGATTTAGAGTAATCTATGCATATTTGGTGACCAAAAGTCACAAGCATAATCCAAGTATCCAAGTTTTACAACAGCTAATCTCAAGAAAGTTGATTTACATGAGAACAGACTCTTTGCTGAGAAGACATCACATCATTACTTCATTTCCTCTGCTGGCATCCTGTTGAAGACAAGGTAATATTTAATATTTTAGCCTGCACTTTCAAATCCACATATACAACTAGTCTAAATTATGCTTAGGATTTGTCCTCTGCAATCATGACTCATTACATCAGCTACTCCCCAGATGTGAACAAAGTGTTTCTCCCAGTGCAGAAACATGTTAGTGCAGGAGACAGCAGCTGGTGTGCATAATTAGAAAGGAATTCACTTCTGGTATGCACAGAAGGACCACAAAGTCATCACCTCAAACACAACATATATCCCACCACATATTCCACAACATACATCCCACAGGGTATCCCTAAAAACACTTTCACAACAAAACAGCCTGAAAACAAAGCAAGCCAGATGGATGGACAAAGAGATGTCTTTGGGGGTGTGACAGATTAAAAATGTTAGTTGCTTTCTTCACGAAAGGCACAGTTTTAAAAAGTATACCCAAAACTTATCTTCAAATTGCTTAAAACACCAGCCCAATGTGTTTATCCTGCATATACCTTGTCAGGCAGATAGTGTCCTCACTGCTCACACATGGGTACACATCTGTAGGCCAAGCACAGGTCAAACGCATCAGTGTCACGCTGAAGGAATCCCCAGCCCACTGCGCTCATTGGAAGGGCATATTTTACATACTTTTGTGACTGAGAATACTTTCGTGACTGAGAGCAGATGGGATCTGGACATAGATTTGTAGAGTTTGCACAGTTTGCTTAAAATCCCTTATGTAGGTTTTAACTTCTGTCTTAATTCCTGGTTGCATATTCATTTTCCATGAGCTTGAACATAAGAGAGAAAAAAGTATGAGTCAGTCAGTAAGAGTATATTTCTTTGTAACTAGGAGCTCAGATTTCAGATACTTGACTTTTGTATGACTTGGACAAATTTACATTAAGCGACAAGTGATGTCACACTGCTGAAGGACATAAATGTCAATATGTGATATATAGTTTATATTGTTTCAGACTCAAAAAGGAATTGTAGTAAGGAAACTGGAATGATTATTTTTTCAAAACCTAGGAGAACTTTCAACCCCTATTTATCCCAGCAGGTGCTGCATATGCACTTTTCAGTTGTTCTGAAAAAAACTAAAAATTGTAAGGATAGGGCACAACCTGAGTGGTCTTCTCCTTCAGATATGGAAGGATTTACCCAAAATGTTTGTGAACAATCTATCTTGAATATTTTTCTGACTCCAAGAAATTAACAAAGCAACCTATAAGGATTGTATAAATGCCTCACTTCTCATCAGCTGTAGGATTTGGTAGCATCCTTCACACCCTTGGAGATTGGAAGCTGTGTTATCAGCTAAGCCACCAAAACCAAACTGGCATGGGGCCAGAGTTGGAGAAACCATCAGCAAAATGGAAGTTTATGGTTCTACCTTTATGGTATCATTTCCACTATAAGCTGGTCTCCTTCAGCTCATTCAAGTCTTTTTCATGGCAATCTCCAGTTCCAGCCTCTCAGAGAGTTACTTTTGTGGCCCACAAGAGATTAAAACAGTGTGCTAATCATAAGTCCTTCCACCTCCTTGTGAAGGGATGAAACTAAAGAAACTGTCTGTTGTCAACATGGTGCATATGGTTTGCTTTTGAGACAACACTTTAAATTATGGCTGAGGGCTCCCCCTCACACAAGTGCCTCCAGCCTTAGCCTTGCACACTCACAGCTGCCCAGGAATCTATTGCCCTTTGAGATAACCTCAGACAAAGTGCACCAACATAAAACCAGTTTCTGCCCTGAATCACATTAAAGTTTTCACATGACAATTATTTTATCAAAATAAGTCTACAAAAAACCCCTCTTTTATTTTAAAGTACATCCATTACCTTCCTCAATGTTGTATCCAAAGAGAAGACGTGTTACAGAACAAGGTTTGAAGACCATTTTCTGACTTCTGAGTTAAATTAGCACTTTTAATACAACAAAAATAGACATAAAAGTGGAAACATTATATACGTGCAGGGAAGGTGAGACTGTTAAGAGAAAGTAAAAAAAAAAAAATCCCCTAAACATTACCAGTATGCAAAACAATATGAAACTATAATAAAACTACAGCTACTTAAGGGAATAGGACATAATATGACTGGAAGCAGAAAGAAAACTACGTGTGCATATTGATAAGATGTTTAAGCTCTTGGAAATCAGTTAAATCAATAGAGTGGCTAAAACAGCATGACACAAAATGTTACCCCTAAAAATGCACAGGTTCTGATAGCGGAGCTTCCTATCCAGTCCACAGTTTCTTGCCATACTCTGTACCTCAGGGTTGCTTGAGCAAAGTGAACTGATACAGTGGGAATAGAAATGCTTCATCTCAAAGGCAGCTGTATTTTTAAATATATTTTTTAGCACTTCATGATGTATTTGCCTGTGTCAGGAGACTTAAATATTTAAACAGGGTGACAAAGTTCATTTCAACTTCAATGACAGTCAAACCCCCTGACATCCCCCTTTTGTAATGTGAGCAGAATTTTCTTCATAGAAATAGCCCACCTCAAAGGAGTGTGGAAAGGAAAAAGAAAAGAAAAAAAAAACCAACTTATATTACAACTTTTAAAGCCCTGAAAGTCTTTTTGCAATGTCTCTTTCACCTTTACCCACTGAGTCACCCCACTCGTCTCCTACCGGTAGGTATTTATTCTCTAAATAAGCTGCAGGCACCCATATGGTGGAAACCAGCAGCCCGCTGGCCGCTCTTACGGGGCAGGCGAGGGGAGGGCTCAGCCGCCAGTGCCCTCCCGGGGCCGGCCGCCCGCCAGCCTCACCCCAGCCCGAACCCTCCCCGGGCAGCTCAGGCCGCCTCCTTCTTTCCCAAGCGCAGCTCTCAGGTCTGCCGGAGGGGTGTGCCTGTCCTCCGGCAGAGCCGGCGATGAGCAAGCGCCTGTGCAATGTGACAGAACGAGAAACGCGGATTTCGTGCTCCCAGCCGGCGCGGCCCCGGGGGCTCTGCGGGCTCCGGGTCACCCGCGCGGAGCCACCTCGTGGCCCGGGCCGGGAACGGCAGCCAGCCGCCCTCACGGGCTCCTCCTTCCCGGGAGCCGCGCTGATCCGGGAGCCGTGCCCCCTCCGTGCACCGCTCGGGGCCCGCACACCCTGCAGGTGAGCACAGAATCACAGAACAGCCTGGGCTAGAAGGGAGCGCACGCACCGGCGAGTCCAGAGCTCTGCAGAGCACATCCCCTGGAATCACACACCGTGTGCCTGAGAGCGTTGCCCGTTGTTCCGTGGTTCTGGTTCTGGTTCACCGTGGCTCTGGCAGGAGCGGTGCCGGTGCAAGCCCACATTGGCTGTTGTAGCTGGAACACGGAGGGGCAGGCAGAGCACAGAAGCAGAAATATCTTTCTGCTGGCGTGGAAAAAGGTAATGACTGTCCTCAGGTGAAGTACTTGGCTTGGGGAACAGTCACAGCCTGCTTGAGACGAGAGGCAGGAGAGAGCTCTCTCAAGTCCCATCCTTGCATCATTCCTTTAGCCGCTGTGAAGGCAGGGAAGAAAAGACCAGCTTGGGAAAGACCATTCCGGGGAAAAGAAAATTGTTCTGTGAAATACATCTTATGATGAATAGTACAAAGGTATGAAAAAATAGTGTCTTTTATATGGAGAGTTAGTAGTCAGTACACTGACAAATCACAGAATCATAGAATCATCAGGCTTGGAAGAGACCTCTAAAGTCATACAGTCCAACTATCAGTCCAGCACTAACACTGTAACCCCTAAACCACTAAATCAGGCCTAACCCCTAAACCACACCCAGTACCAGATCCAAATGCCTCTTAAACCTGTCCAGGAATGGTGACTGCACAACTGCCCTGGGGCAACCTATTACAGTGCCTGACCACCTTAAGAGTGAAAAATTTGACGTAGTACCTAATCTGAGTCCCTCCTGTCTCAGCTGAAGGCCATTTCCTCTGGTCCTCTCACTGCAGTCACAGTAGAAGTGACCGGTCCCCACCTCAATGCACTCTCCTTTCAGAGAGTTGTAGAGAGGGATGAGGTTACTCCTCCAGGGTAAACAACCCCAGCACCCTCAGCTCTTTCTCATAAGGCATTTTCTAGACTTTTCATGAGCCTTGTTGCCCTTCTCTGGACACACTCCAGCACCTCAATGTCCTTTCTAAAGTGAGGGGCCCAAAACTGAGTGCAATACAAACAACACCTTGAGAATGGCTCAGTCAAAAAGAGTTTAATCTGCTGAAAAGACTTGACTGGGCTGGGTGGTTTTTTTGTGAGTGTGTTGTCCATTTTTTTTTTTCCTAACCAGTGGGCATGTGGAGGGACTGCGAGGAATGAGGCAGGAAGAGCAGCACCTGGAGCTCCCTCCACTCTTGCTGTGTGTCTCTCCTCGCAGTGGGGCCAGCACATGAACACCTGAGCAGCCTGCGGGAAGGAAACAGAAACCAGCTCACTCCCGAGTACACCAGGGTGCTTGCAGCCCTGTTTTTTACTTAGTGAATCAAAAAGCATAAGGAAATGGGAAATGGGGAAATCATGCCTCATGCTCTTCCAGAGCGTTGCAGGCCAGTACCTTGTCAGACCTGTTTTACAAGCACAGGGCTGTAGAAATGGCTTCTTACACACATACAGGGCTAACAGAGGAGTCCCCCAGACCCCTTATCTTCAAACAAGAACAAGACTGAAGAAGCTGATTGCCCAAACTATTTTGACATTTATATCCTTAGTCTTTTCCTCGTCCTTAGATCCATCCTTCCATAATCAACTAAAACCGACATGGTCTTCCACACAAGGGCAAAATTTTATGTCTAAAAAGCCATGCCTGCTGTACAGCCATGCCTGCTGTACAGCCATGCCATGGGCCATGAGACTCGGGGAGGAGCAGAATCTTCCTACCAGGAACTTCAGCTTCCTATGCAGTCAGGGAGAAGACAAAGAAATTAAATTTCTCCTTCCTCCTCCATTTCCAGCTTGCTCTGTGCAATAGCCAGTGTGGCCAAACAGGAACAGCAAGGATCTTGTTATTCCAACATATGGCTAGAAACAAAGTGGGTCTGACATGTTCCTACCTCTGTGTCAGCCTCTGCCCCTCTGTCATGCTTGTGCAAGTTTTTATGGAGCTGCTTCGTAAAGCAGTAGCTGAAATAGCCAAGCCTGAAGAAGTACTTTGAAAACGAAAATAGGATGATTGTCCTCAAAAGATTAGTATCCATTGTATTGCCTCATGGGGCTGTTGGAGTAAGCAGAAAGGCAGCATTCTTCAGCCAGCTTTTCCAAGATGACATGTCTGCTGGTTTCCACTGTTGCTGAACCATCAGAGTCACAGGAAAAATGTTCCTATCATTTGTGTGTGTGATACAAAGACATGGACTTCAAGCCCCTCTTGGTGACCCTCAGGGGGTCCTGCAAAGCCCCATGGAGCCTTAGCCTGACACCTGCAAAATCAGCTTCCCTGCCTGAGACAACAAGTAAGCAAAAGACTGTGGCATACTCTGATATAGTTAAAATGGAACCCATAAAAGCACTGGAAGTCCCCTGCCACCCTCAGACACAGGGTTCTGGGGCAGATTTCTGTCTCTGAGGGGTCACCACCGCCCGTGGTGGCAAGCTGGCACAGGGCAGCTACGTCAGCGTGGCACTGTGCCCAACTTGTCAGCCCTGCTGGGAGAGTTTCCTCACTGCCCTGGGTCATGTCTTTCTCACAAAGATTTTACAGGGATGTCATAACTATACATCCTCCCATATGCACGGTTAAGAGTTAGAGCTTTCCTAATCCTGCATAATTATTAACATGAGAGCAATTAGACAGAAAGATCAAATAGCTTGTTATTAAAAGACCAATGAAGAACATAAAGGGCTACCAACTGGCATAAGAAATCTTGATTCCAGAATACTAAAACCCATAACCTATGGAGTGTTTACTTTATATTATATGATTTATATGCTATGGGATGTGTCATTCAAATTCCACCTGTCCTGTGCTGTGTGGGAACAGTATAATTCATCATGTAGGTCTCCAGGTAAAGGAGAAGTGACATCTTGTGTGGCTGGATAGCCTAATCCCACATTTTTATGGTCAGACTTTAGAATATTATTTTAAGTTCAGCTAAAACATTAGAGATTCTGATTTATAGCTAATTTTTTTTCATCATTGAACTGATAAAGTAAGCTATAATGAGAACTTTCTGGATGATAGATGTCATTCTTCTGAGCAGTGCTATTAGCACTTGTCCAGTTTCAGGAATATTTATTAAAGAAAAAAAAAGACACACATATGGCTTGGTATAATTATGTAGCCCTTCAGAGTAAAAGAACTGTTCAAGAGAACACATATTCCTAAAGCTATGTTTATCTCCTTTTAATTTCTATTACTTTTTCCAAGTCTGTCAGCTTTACATATAATTTTACATTTTGTCAAATGAAGTTGATAACATTTATTTCACAGAAATAAAGGCCAACATTCATAAACTACAATAACAAGCCAACACATGCCAGCATCTGTGAATGGAAAGGGGGATAGGAAAAAGGCCTTGTTTTGGTAGGCAAACAAATTTCAGTTTGCATTTCACAAGGGATTATCATTAGTCTTGAGCAAACTCAGTGTCTGTGAACATCTCACATTATTCTTCTGGACCACAAAACCTTCTTCTGGTTTTGAAGAGCTAGCTTGACTTTGTAGACATTTCTTTGATGCAACTTAAACCCTTTTTTTTTTTTCCCCATGTAGGAATTGGAACTGCACTATAACTTAGCAGGTAGGTTATGGTAAAAAAACCTCACACAGCTACCTAATCTGCCAGATATTTCTTTAGACCATGAATAGAAGGTATTATTAGTATTCCTTTGCTAGTATTTACTGTTACTAGTATTTCCTTTCTTCTGTCCATATTATCAAATTTGTTCTTCACGTGGTGTTGATATTTCTTTTCCCATGCCGCTTTCTTCTCTTCCCTTATTTTATCATTAGGTATTATTCCATGTCATCATCTTCTGAAAAAAAAAAAAGAAGCTAATAATATTTCATGATTAGAAGTGGTCTTTGAATGGGCTTGTAATGAGGTAAAATGAGATCACCCATCTCTAGTTGTTTTGTATACAATATTCTCCTAATAGTGAGAAATACTTTGACAGAATCCCCTTAATTAAAACATTCAACAAGCTGAGAGCCTGTAGTAGCTGGCTTTGTAGGTTTGCACAGTAGTCTACCTTAAGCAGTGGCTGGGCTGAATTCAAGGGTAAATTAAAGTGATCTATGATTTCATTAGGTCAAAGGTATTTTATACTGTCTTAATTTTGTGTATTTTATTTTATTTTAGTGTACTTAAACACCTTCAGAGTTACTTAATTACCCAGAATAATTTTGATTCACAATCACTGATTAATGTATGAGTTACATTCTTGTCCACTTACATGAATCCTTCATCCTTAGTCTGTTTTACTATAAAAAGCTTAGACAATGTTGGAGTGTGCTTCATGGGATGGGCTGTTGTTTCACTGATAAACTCCTTGTGAATAGTGCAAATACAAAAGAATTTTTTTCTCAGTTGTAGGAATCAATTACAATTTCTTTTTCTTGCAAATAACCATGGGTTTGCAACCTTTTTGATTACATGGGATTTTTTTACGAGAAGAAATGCAAAAAGCTGCTGACAGAAAGTTACTTTCCCACTGAAAGTTACTACAGCTTGTCTGTGGGCAGAGATTTTCATTTAATTTAAAAAGTTCAGAAAAAAAAGGAGATGTTATAAATAAACAAACCAAAACTACTATTTCATTGTAAGATCCATGGCCCTTAGCCATAGGTGATCTAAAATCAAGCCAGGAACAGAAAACTGCAAAATTGTATACCAGCCACTGTTAGTAAAATCAAAAACAAGATTAGCACGTAAGAAAGGAATACTACATTTTTGGTGTCATTCTTTCTCTAGACTTTTCTATACCTCTGTAGCAGTATGCCTGTCACAGAGGCATGATGGACAGGGAGGAACAGGAGAGTGCTTGGCCTAAGTGGTGCATTTGTTTGAAGTTGTAGGGCAGCACCTCAGCTGGGTTCAAGTGAGTTCATTGCTGGTACTTCTTGGAATTACTTATTCTTGGTGGTGTACTTTGATTAACTCCTTGAAAAAAAAAAAAATGGTGTTCAGATGTTATGAGGCAGGAACTGACAGTCATTCTGCAATAGTGTGGGAGTTTATAGTTTACTCAGCAAAAGCTTACGTGCTGGTGTATTTTAGAAATGTTGGTCACCTCAGTACTTGAGAACTCATTCTTTTTTGGAGTCTCTTAGTTCTCCAGAACAGAAATTAATTGCATAGTTTCAGAGTTTTAATTTCACTTACTATTTTTTCGTATTCATAGAACCACCACTTGAGCAAGGTCTCCACTGTGTAGTTTAGAACAGTTATGAACTCACATGAACCATCTGTCCCTGACCCAGCAAACTCACCTTGTTTACTGAGCACTAATAAATTTAAAGGATAAGGTTTTTCTCTTGATGAACTGACACAACTGGTCCAAAGTTTTCTGATGCCAAGGGAAGAGCCTCACAGACTTCAGAAGTCTAGGGATCAAGCTGTAGTTTCAGACATCCAAGAATGAAAAAGGGCAATGAAAAACAGCAATGTCATTAGTACTGCAACCTTAATATAGCATATTTTATAGAAGCATGGTGTAAAATCATTATAAACCACATTTTTACACATATATGTTCAGGATCAAATTTCACTTATAGCTGCTGAAAAACTATTCACTGGAAAAGACACACAGCATAATTTTAGTCTGCAAGGAATAAAAAAGATGCTTGCAACAGCATGCATCACAGAAGAGCTTGTCAGTTTTATGAGGAAGAGAAGTGTTGCGCTGTTGGTAACAGGTCTGTCACAGCCTGGTCTTACCACAACCAGACTGCATCTGTATCCTCATGTCTACCTGTCTCCTGTGTTACTTGGGCTGGATGTGTGTTTGATGGTGTTAAACTCACATTCCCAAAACCCTGCTCTGAGAAACTAAGGTGTATTTTCTGCTGTCTTTTGGGCACGTAGGAAGTGAATAATATTCTCCATGATATGCCCCATGCCCACATCCCTGTGTTGTCAGTTGTTAGTCAATGCAGATCATTTAGCACAATGTACTTCATCTGCCAGGAGAACGTGGATCCAGTTGACCCACTTATTTCACACTATGCTGGAAATATCAGACAGTGTATCTATATATATCATATGTGTTTGTCATAACAATAGGAACCAGGACAGATCTAGCTGGTTTTGCTGCTATCAGGATAATGCTGCTGCCTTGTGAAAGGCATTATGGGAAAACTCTTCGAATAATTTTTGAGGTGAATCACAACCACTAGGTTTAGAAAATGGTTAGGTAATGTAGACCAGCATTTGTCAGCATTGCAGTGGATGGTAATACCATTGCAACATTTAATTACCAACATTTACATAAGGAAGGAGTCAAATAAAAAGGAGGTAATAGTAAAGAAATATTCACAACTATTTGATTTTAAATAAAAAGTGTGGTAGTTGTACAACATGAGGAAATCCTTTTTTCAAAAAACCAAATGTTTGTTAGCTTCTCCATTAATTTAAAGAGGCTGAAGAACTGTAGGCTCCAAAGTACTTGCAGCAAATAAATAAAAAACAACCTGAACTTCCTGTATTTGTGAGGAACTACTTAGTTGTTAAAAGTAATTGATAGTCTTCCTTTTAGAAGTAATGAACTATGTCCATATTTACATGTTCTTTTCACTGAGAAACACAAAGGCAGCATCATTTGTGTGTGATTCCCTAGTTGCTGCAAGAAGTTTTGCGTGTCATCAGCACTTGATGAAATTATAGTTTCTCCAAGTTTTGCAGCTTCATTTAAAGCTATCCTACAGGTTCTTTAAATGCCAACAAGTTTTTCGTTTCGTCCACAGAATATAAGTTTGTTGCTGTTTCTTTCTGAAAAGTTATTTTTCTCCTGTGCTTCCCATAAACAGTTGCAGTAAGAGTACTTTACATATATAAAATCATGTATACAATTTAAAAAAAAGGACCTGGGAAAAAAAGGCAATGTGACAGCCATCTCTTTGTGTCCACTGTGTGCAAAAAGTATGAGCCACAAGCAGACATTTTCATCTGTGTCAGAGGTGGCTTTTGCGATGTTCATCAGTGTTGCTGTATATGTCAGTGGTTAGGCCACTCTTAGGGGTTTTACTGTAAATTTCTCCTCCAAATGTTTGTGAAGGGAAAATAGTGATTAAATCAGTGTCTTTCAGAGATGGAAACTCTGAGGCCATATCAAAATTAGTCTTGATGACCAATACCTGACGACTCAGATTAAACTCACTTTTCTGAGAACCACATTGCAAAACAACACAAAACCAAAGACTTCTCTTCCTTCCTTGTTCTTATGGGTAGAAGTTATATAGAAAATATTAGTTAAAAGTATGATGAGCAGGCTAACATGTAATTTGTTCCCAGTAATCACAGGAAAACTTTATCTGACCTTGTGGATGTGTGGGGATGTTTAGGAAGAAGCACGTAATGATTTTGCTAGAGACTGCATCCTCACTGCAGAAAGGTTAATGCAAGTAGAGTCCGGGCTCTAACCTGCCCTGCCTAGTTAATTCAGCTGGTCATTTTATGAAAAGTAACCCTTGTTTTGGAGTTAAAGGGTTCAGGTGCAGAAAAAATTAGGGAGTGATGCAAGTTGTCATTAAATGATACAGAGGAGTTGGCAGGGAAGAAACTTTCTATTTCCTCCTTCCCACTCCCCACTTCACAGTTTGCCTCCCCCTGGTCATGCTGACACAACTAGATGTTGGGCTGTGAAATAAACCAGATCCCTGAAATGATCCAAGTAAAAATAATCCTTCAGAAGTCTGTAAATGAAGTATAACTCTAGCAGAGCTCTTGGAGACCAATTTTAATGCTTATTTTATTTAAAATAAATAAGACAGAAATGATTAATTGTGTTATCAGAAAAACACTATTGTTAAGCATTATAAAGCAGGGCATCATGCTTTTATCAATTCATAGATTTATTTTTTTTTACAGCCAGAAGGGACTAAGCGTTAGGAAGATGATTTCAGGTTCATGGAGAACAAATGAATTGAATTTTGAGTGAAAAGTAAAAATTGACACCCTAAAGTTAAAACTGGATTGGCAGGATATCTAAAAATGCAACACTGAGTGTTTTAAAATGAGAGAGATCTAACCTTAATAACAAGAAAACATGCAAGACCAAGTGTAAGCTTTTGAAAGATAAATTTATCCCACTTACATATTACTGCTGCTTGCTAAAGCTGTCTCTGCCTAGTTAAAAAAGATTGATGAAAAAATGCTAAAAAATAGAAATGGAAAAGTGTGCATTTCATACAAGTGAAGCAGCAAACAAGAGAATAAGCAGATTGACTAATAATCAATGCCTGTCTAAATGGTTGGCAGGGATAACTTTTCAAACCAGTGCTCAAAGTCATGCATGTGAGAAGAGATGCTAGTTAATGGCACAGGTCCTTCAATAATATGGCAGTGGCATTTTGGTTCCTAAATTATTTGTGTAACTTGCACTGTATTGTAATTCTGTTACTTTCACAAAATACATGTGAAAATTATGCTGTTTATGCTTTAACACTTAAAGAATTGTCTGTGAAAGGCAAGGTGATCAGAAAAAAATTATTAAAAGTGCCCTGATTGAAAGAGTAGTCTCAAAAGGATGTTTTGGCCCTTTACCTGAATGCTGCAACTTTCTGTTTTCAGTCTGCTTAGTTTCCTGGACTAGAGAGCACAGTTACAAAACACTTATTCAAGGAAATTTCATTTTGATTCCTGCAGCTTAGCCTGCAGCATAATTTTCTCATCTGCTTCTCCGTTTCACTCACTTACTTGAACAACTTTCTCTCCTCTGCTTGAGTTGAAGCTACCTTTCATCAGCATCATTCCAACCATCTCTTTCTTTCAGCTTCATCACTACCAGATGTCATGGTGTAGTATTAACCTGTTTACATTTTAGATTCTCTCCTCCCACACGGTAGGTATCTGGGACTTGTTTGGCTACAAAAAAATAGTGGTGGGAAAACCTCTATTATTTTCTAGAGAAATTTTAAGAGAAGAGTGAAAGATTCTCTGTATTTAACAAAATAGAAAATAATAAACCCAGATTTACTGAACCCTTCTATATTGCATGAAATTTTATAAGCTTGCCACAGCTTTGAGTAAAGGAGTAGCAGAAAAGGGCTTATCTACAATGCAGCATAGTAATGAGACACTTCAGATGTTTCAGATTATGACAGTTTAGCCTTTTCTGGAACAGAAATATAACTTTTGAATATTAGTGCCGTTTCAAAATCATTTATTGCTTAGCTCTAATAATAATTTTTTCTTTAGAGTATCATTTTATTCTTTGCATATTCATTAGGGTCTTGTTCTCAGCCATAACTTCTAAGACCTAATCTAACATGAACAAAACAATATTTAAATTTAAAAAAATTTGAACTCAGATTAGAGCACTCGTATCTTCTGCAAGCTCTTTGCCTTGGTGCCAGGTAATATATTTCTCCTTCTGACATGAATACGCACATGGTTTTTCTAAGCTATATGTGGTAGATACATTTGCAGTATTTCTTTCCCACATCCATATTTATCAAAAATCTTTTCAAAATGCTAATATAATCCTAAATGTTGAGAAGAAAACATCAGTTAAAGGGGCAATTTAGAAAGGTCTATTTTCATTTCAGTTTACTGGTGTTTATTTCTTCTAAATGTTGAATTTTAACGCTTGTTATTTTTATCTAGGTTCCAGGCCTTTTTTTACCATTGTTTGGAGAAAGACAAGTGAAAGACTGGATGAAAAAGATTTACAACACCTTTTCCCTTGTTAGTTACATCCATGTAATTATAGCAAAGCACTGTGTGGGTACCACTTTGCCATGCACCTGAAGCATTTTTTCCTTGACAATGCACAGATAGTTTAGTAACACAGCCCCTACTGTGACTGACAGTTGGTTTTGGACTAAATCATATAAAATTGAATAGGAGATGGTGGCTATTGGCTAGTTCAGCCAAAGTCTATTTGGCAGAGTAGATTAACCTCCATGCAGCTCTGCATTATTGCACAGCTCCATGCGATGCTGGTGTCTGCAGCACAGGTTTACCCTTAGCTTGGCTACTAAGAGTAGCCAAAGGCAGCGCTGTAGAAAAGCAAGGAATCACTGGAAAGGCTTTCTTTAGCAGCAACAAAGATTATATGTGTGCCAAACACATCAATATGGCAGATGACCTGACAGAACCAGTAGTTCAAACAATTTAGTCTTCTTAGGAATATTGTTCCTGAGGTAAAAGCTCAAACCTCAGCTCACTGAAAAGAAAATTATTCTAGAGCATCATTTCTGTAGTTAACACCTTAGGACTGAAAAAAATGAGTAAATGAATACTGTTGCTTCAACACTTTTATCTACTTCATTTAGTATTTTCCAAGAGCCAGTTCAATGCCATCTGAATCTGTAAATTACAGAAATGAAAAGCATTTAAGTCTGTTGATTGAGGATAAAAGAAAATAGAATATTTCTATTGAAGAAGCCAAATATGAAGGTGATCTGAGAAATTGCATTAATATAAGCTTTTGCCAGGAATCACAAATTAGTCTAGTCATCAGTCATCAGGGAGAGATGAGAAAATGAACAGGAGATTAAGAAGAGGTTGAATGGAAACATGGTATTAGTCCTGCCATCTGATCTTTGCCAGCAGAGCCCAGTGTGATGGGAGCACCTGTGTGAGTTTTCCAAACTAAGTTTGTGCTTTTCTCAAGGTTGCTAGGACTGCAAGATTAGGGCTCCCAGCTGATCTCACAGACCCCAGTGAGGGAGGAGATTGTCATGTATAGGCATGCTTTACTTTAGACACCTAGACCAGTTGAAATTCAGGGTAATTAAAAGTAGGAGCCCAGGATTAAATTGCTTTCTTCCAAATTAGGCCTCAAATTCATGGAATAATTTAGGGTAGCCAAAATATCAGCCCAAGGTTGACAGGTGTAAGACACAGACGCTATATAGGAGAGCGATGCCCTTCTGCTGCAGCAGCTGCAGGCAAGGCAGGTGACAGGAGGGTGTCTCCTGCCTTCAGGAAACTGATCTGAGAGCCTAATTTCTCTTTGTAGCCCCCAGAAAGATGGAGGCACCTGCATCAGTTAATTCAGGGTGCTGAAGTTAGAGAACATGATTACAGCCCTCAGAAAGTATTTACACAGACAGGTGGCCTTGTCCATTCACCCTTGGAAATGCAAATACTCCCCTCAGTGTTAGTGACCTTTCACTCCTGCCACCAAGACAAAGATGGGATTGAGTCTACTGTCATGCAGTGCTGGAGTCCCTTTCCCTCTGCTGACTCCTGTCCTTCTCCAGGATGGAACTTTATTGAAGTGAGGCAATGGCAAACCCCTGCCTGATGCTGAAGCCTGCAGCTTCAGGCTGTCTTAATGCAGGCTGCTGTATCTCACCTCTTCTGCTTGGCCTCTGTCTGACTGTGAATTACACTTAATTTAGATTCACACAGGGTGGAGGTGATATTTGTGCAGAGAGGTGGGGAAAATCCCACCCTTGAAAAATGCTAGGATGGTGAAAAGGGGGCATGTTTTGTACATGGCCATTGGCAGGTTCAAATGTTCAATTAGAATGAAGCAAAACCAGGGCTTGAAGCATGGGACGCTAGCATCTTCCATGTGAGTGTCCTAATATCCCGTACATTACTGGCTTCTCCAGAGTTGCCTTAGAACACTTGTTTCATCCTGATACAAAAAGGGAAATTTCTGAATTTTTGGCAGGATAGTAAAACCACCCAGCTACAGTCTCAAGGCATGCACCCTCTCTTCATGGGAGGTGAGCAATCACACGCCACGTTGTTCCCTCAGGTACTGGCCCAGCTCCACAGGCTGATAAAGAGGGATAATAGGTCTACAGCCCCACCTCCCTCCTTTGCCTTTTTGACATGCTGCTCCCCAAATCTGAGTGACAACAAAGGCTACCGTAGTTCTTGGGCTGCCTAGGACACCCACAAGGCAACCTGTCAGGTCCTGCATGGATGCCAAGGCTCAGCTGGGAGCAAATCCTTCGCAGCACAAACAGCTCTGGAGACTCAAAAGCACTTCCTTCCTTTTCCAGCCGCTGGGTTACCTGAATTATTCCAGGGTCCAAAGTTTCCTTCCTACCCTGCCATTCCACTCCTGCATCTCATGTCCCCTGCTGGCCAAACCTCACCGGTTAGAGGGGCAGGAAGCGGGGTGAGATTAAACAGTCATCGGGAAGGCTCGCATAAAGCAGGAAGATAATGACTGCTCCAGCCAGCGCTGGCAGGCACGGCACAAACTTCCCCGCGCAGCGCTGCCAATGTAGCTCGCTCCTGACTGCGGCACACCTGCTTGCTGAGAGATGCGCTGCCCGTGCCAGGGCTGCCCACCGCACCGACTGCCGCGCTCCCGAGCAGGGCACACGCAGCCAAACCACCCCCTTCGCTCCGCTTTTAAGTGCAAAGAGCCAAATTCAGGCCTACAGATCTCAGTCCTGATGTAGTAACACGTCCTTTGCATCCTTACCATCTGTGTGTGTCGTATACCAAACCAGGAAGTCACACTTTTCTGTCCGTAGAATCCTCTGAGTGATTTACAGAACAACACTGAGCACGTTTTAAGAGAATTCAGTGCTGGAAAATGATTTTCAGTGAATCTTTTATTAATCTACACGTGCCAAATCATATCTGCAGGGGAAAAACAAAATTCTAAAAGAAGCCCAAACAAAAATAATAGAACAATTATTGCTTGAAAATTCTGATTGCCTATAAATTATAAGTCTATTCAGCTCTGTGACAATTTATGTTTTCATTTATGAAACCATTCTTGTTATTAACTTTAAATCTTGTTTACTGAGGGAAATAGGAATACACCAAGCAGGCAAATCATTTTAAACCATGTCCTGAAAACCTAGGGTTATGGCACGAGGGACACATTTATTACCACTGTTTTAGAGCACATGATAAGTTTAAAATGGGGCCCTATTTCAAACAGCAGGGGTTGGTTAGGACAAGGCAACTTACCATGACCGCAGTTTCAATGTAAAAGTGTCAATGTGCTTGGTATATTCATAATGTGTTTATTCTCATTACAGTTTTCAATTTGTCAGTGTTTTACTGGCATGCAACCACAGAGCACAGACAGCTATTGCTGGTTAACCTTGTTATTGCAGACAAGTTACAAGTCCTGACAAGAGTCTGATAACTGTGCCTACTTATTTTAAGCCATGCATGAGGAAAGGGTAGGAGGTTCAAAGTAAGTTATGCTTTCCTGTGTGAGTCCCCATATGATCACTCAAAGTTACTGTAAATATAGAAGCAGAAGTGCCTGATTGCCATTTTGTCATTATGACATTAGGCAAGAAGGTAATCAAAAGACAGAATCAAACATGAGGCTGAAGTTGCAAAAGTGTAAAACCCTGAAGCCTCAATCCTCTAAAGCAAATGTATGGATTTAGTCACCTGTGCAGGTTTTTGCAGGATGGAAGACTCATTCACTTGCACATAATCTGTCCTGGAATCTATATCCCAGAAGAAACAATGACCAAACAGGTAAAGAGTGGAAATTACTATTTCTTGTGGAAAAAAATATGCTTTTCTCCTCCTCCTCCTCCTTTTCCTCTTGACATGTTTACCACTTACTCATCTGTCTGAGCACCTTGTTGTGTCCTGATGTAAACTTGTAAACTTGCTGGGTCAGAATAATCTCTTTTCCTATTAATTTAACAAAACCAAAGCAACTTGTAAAAAAGCCCATGATCTAGCTCTGATCTTTGACTGAGGCCACATATCACTGCTGGAATGTAAATATGATCTTACTAGTTGACCAAATGCTCCACAGCAGTTAAATAATAAATATACAATCATGGAGGAAAAAAGAAAAAAAAAAGTTTAGGCAATTCCTGGGTACAGTTTCACAGATCATGGTAAATCAGATAACACTCTTACAGCTTCCTGAAAAGAGACACATAAATAAAATCTTTTTAATATTCAGAGACATTGGCCATGTGCTGTTCTTTAAAAGTGAGGATCATGGGTGTGCAGTCCTACAATTAAGGACTCATTTTCTATTTTCATTTTGCCATCTAAATTAGGAAGCCACCAAGGACTGCTAGGAAAAAAAAAAAAAGAATAAAAATATAAGGAAAAAAAAAAAGTAATCAGTCTATTACAAGCATCTGCCAGTGGCCATTTGCACATAACTTCTGATTGTTGTCCTGCTGTGGAGAGAAGTGGTGCTGTCCTGTGTATACCTTTGGTTTCAGCAGAACTTCCTCATCATTAAGGTCTATTAGAGTTCATTAGTGTCCTACAACATGAGCAGCCAACATATGGGAGATAGAGCAGAGAGCCAGGACTGCTCCCAAACAGCATCTGACGCCACTTGGAAATCCTGCTTCTTCCATCTAGGAACATGATGCCTCTGGAAAGGCAGTATCTTACACATTCTTTCAGTGAAGGCCAATTTTATCAGAAAATTAAAAGAAAAAAAAAACAAAGCTAAACTCAGACAGCTGTGAAGCTGCTGTAAAATTAAAATTAAGAAAACCCTTTTCTCATTCATCTTTTAATGTTCCTTCAAATTAGATGGAGAGGAGAGATAGTTACTTGCTTCACCCTCACCCTTCTCCACCCTATCATTTAACCACAAAAAAGACTGATTTATAACAAGAGTAACTTCTGTACTATCAGACATCTACGAGTTTTCAGTCTGCAATTTTACTTCACATGGATAGATCTTGCAGACTTAACATGCTTCAAAAAGTTAGAACCATTTAATGAACTACTACTAATGTGACTACACTTCTGAGGACATGCAGTTCTCTCAAATGTGTTTCCAAGTGAAATAATGCTTCTGAAATTTATTATAACACATATATTTTTTTTCCTGAAAATTCAGGGCTCAACTAGTTGGAAAGCTGAGAGTGGTGTGTACAGACCTTGTTAGCTCTGGACTGGACCATTTTCAAGATAGATGGCTTTAAGTAGAACTGTGCTTAAATTATTCTTAAGTGTTTGAAAACTAATGTGGTTTTTTTTTTTTAATCTCTTTTGATCCAAGCTTGGTTTAAAAAAAAACCAAGACAAACTAAATGCAAAACTATTTCTGCATTTGTTGTTTTGCAGTCCTGCGAATGTTTTGCATTAGGATACTCCAACTCAGAGTAGAAATTTCCCACATCATTTGACAAGCTTCAAGATGGAACACCTATTCTTCTGATAAAATGTTTGTTTAGAGAAACCTCCCAAGCTCCTCAGTGACGGTTTTGCCACCTTGGTAAATATTTATAAATGAGTCACAAGCCTCTGAACAAAAACTTTGGATTGGAAGCCTGACTGAAGCACTGATATTAGTATCCATATTCATATTTCACTTGCTGACCTTGTATCTGCCACTTTTATGGGAAAATCAAGTGCTTTTCATTATTACATTAAATTTCTGTCTTATATTTCAAGCTGCATCTAAATTCTAGGCACATCTAATTCACCTCTCCTTGAGGTTCATGATGGTATGCTTCTTTATGAATCATACAGTTGTCAGCACCATGGGTCTTGGGTAAAGTTAACACACCTGATGAAGCTAAACCATAAGAGACTTTTTGTTGGGTCTGTGAGAGTGAAATGGTGCATTTAAATTAATTCTGTTTATATCCAGTGCACGAAAGAAACTTATTTTTATACTCTGACATACCTTGGTAGCAGGAGGTGAAACATCAAGAGTAATAAGGAATAAAGGGGGTCACAGACATTCCACCAAAGCAAATATTCTTTTTTGTACCTGAGATGCCATGCCAGGGTTAATCCCATTTTTAGTTCTGGGGCAGACAGTCCATAGGGACTGTGGTGTCTCCACACAGCTGTTCTACATAGGCAGCCCATGTAACTCTCATTGGGCCAGTAGATTCACATGGTAACACACTGTTTTGGAAAAACATCAGACTTAAATTAGATTAATTGTTTGGGATTTTTTTTTAATGAAGTGCCAAGGAGAACTTAAGAATTATATGAACTGTGTGAGGTCCATCACCAAGGGATTCCTGGCCACCATTTCTGACCAGTTGTTCACAACTTCGAAAAGCCAGGCTGAGCTTTCTTAGCCAGTTTCATCTCAGGATCAAAACAGAATTCAGACCAATGAGGTTCTCTAAAACTTAAAGAAAAAAAAAAAAAAAGGAATATAGTCTCAGTTGCAATCCTCATATTGATCTTCATGAGGCCAAGGCCATTCCATCTACACCAACCACAACCCCCCTGATGCAACTGGAGACCCAGAGATGTCAGGCTGATCACTTTGCACGTCTCTATAAAAGAACGTTGGGGACATGAATCCCAACAGAAATTGCAACTGGAAAATGAGCCTCCTACAGAAATGCAGAGAATGTGCTGAAAGGAAAAGACCTTTCTTTCAGGCATGCAAAGTAAAACCACAGCAGGTATTCTCTTGCAGGTCTCTGTACTACCTGGACCTTTTAGGTGTTGGAATGATATACTTCCTGATCTACAGCAGAACAAAAACAAGCTTTAAAACAATGAAAAGCATTTATTCCTTTTTTTTTCCCCAGTGTTTTAGACTTGGAAAGATGTGACAAAGAAACTTTAAAGTTGAGGGCAAACAAGACAAAGGAATTCACAACTAAATAATTAACGTTCTTACTATTACAGTCACAACGGCTGATGGACTGAGGGAAGGTTGCTCATGAAAAGGTGAGGGATATAGGACACGATGGAGAAGGGTTTGAGGGGACAGTAATGCAAGTGATACAGAGTAAAAAAGAGAGTTATATTTCCATCAGTGTGCAACCTGCTGACATGGTTTTAAACAGCACTACTCTTACTTGAAATGTGTTAAAACACAGTAATTAGCCTGAATTGTAGTGTGGCTCATTTTTCCAGTGGTAATGATCAGGATTGCAGGAAGCTATAAAGACCATAAACTAAGTGGGAATATGAGAATACCTCCATGTTTGTGGACAGACTGCCCCATTTATTGCAAAGGCATTAACTGGGACATTTCTCATGGTGTTTGAAAGGGTAACAAGATTATCCTCAGCAATATACCAGTTAAGAAAGTGTGCAGGAACAGGCTGATTATCAGAAACAGCACAAATATTTTATTTTCCTGCATGAAAATAGTTGAAAGCAATAGGAACAAGTATCTGGTGCCAAAAAAATACAAATATTATCACTCCAGCATGGGATTCATGAGCCAGCTCTCAAATTTGAGTCCAAACATTACTGACAATTCTTTTAAAAAAGTTCAGTAACATGTTTTTAAAAAATTAAAATGTTTCTGCAATTACTGTTTTCATCCAGATCACAAAGAGGAAGTATCAGAACGTGAAGAGAAAGGTCTGGCAGTCCTGCTGAGCAAGATGAAAACACAAGAAGAGCTAGAAGACTCACAAAAACAAACAACCCCTCCCAACAGTTTTTTTGGTGGATCTTTTTTTTTCTTTTTCCCATTTCTCCAAACAAGTTAGGAGAAGTGTTTGTATCTTGAGGATGATATCCCTACATTATTTCAAGTATTCTTTTCAATGCTGATTATTTATTAGAATATTATTTATTCATACTTGCCAAGTGTGTCCTCTCAAACTGACTGAAATCAAAGGGATATTAAGGCAAATTCCCCTGCTTCACCCCATTTTCTGGGATGGCTGTAGAGGGCTGTGAGAGAGAGGACAAGCCAGTCCCTGAGTGCCTACATCTGCTGGGTGACTGCAGAGGCAAGCAAGGGTCTCAGGAAGTTGCACAAACATCTCCTTGTACAGGAGCCACAGAAATCCCAAATGTGCATGTTGCTGAGCCCTGGACTAGCTGGGGTGGACAGACAGCAGCTTGTCACCGTTGTCCTCAGAGAGGAGGGACAGAGGGAGATGCCTGAGCAGTTCCCAGGGTGAGATCCGAGAGGAGCAGGGACTGGGGCTCTGGAGGCAGACTCAGGCACAGGTGTCCATGACCAGAGTGCCGGAGGGAGGGTCACCTCGCCAGCGTGGGTCCAGATGGCATTGCACATGGCTCTCCTCTTGCCGGAGCTGTGTCTACTGAGGCAGCACCTAAGGTCACGGCAAGCCTTGGCAGAGACCTTGCAGACCTCCCTCTCCCCCCACAGTTGCTTGGATTTGGAAGGCCAGTGGGTTAGCAAACAACAAGCTGCTCTCCCTCCAAGCTGGGGAGAGCTACCTGGTGACCTTCCAGAAGACAGTGCCTACCAGCCTTTGCCCTGGCATAAGTGACTTGCCTGCTCCAGGAAAAATAAAGAAAAAGAAAAGCAAAAAACAGTAGTGCTCCTCCACCTATCCCAAAATTACAGGCAGAAGGTCAGTTGTTCCTTACCTAGGAGACCACTGCAGCATTGTTTGGCTTGTGATAGGCATCTGGAGCAGCTGAGAATATTGGATCTGGGCTCAGAGGTAGCAGCTCTCACCAGCCAGGTACTGTGCACCAGGCATGGAGTTAACACTGGTGCTTGTCAAGGTGCCTTGGATGGTAGATAAGGTGCCTTATCAACTGGTTTTCATGCTCCCAACAGAACTAGCATTTTCTACTCTAGGCTGGAACTTTGTGTTCTTCCTCCCTTCCTTCTCCAACCCCGTGAGTGGCCACATACTGCAGCAAGCGTGCATATTGGTGGGACCTTTATGTGGGATCAAGTGTTAGGATGGCTTTACCAAGGATCCCACAGTGACTATGGCAGTGGGGATGAGTCCAATGTCGTGTCACACAGTGTGTGTCCCAAGGATGACATTGAAACAGTCCAGGACACTGCAAGGGTATCTCTCTCATGAGGAAATGACAGGAGTCAGAGGACATGATGTTCTCTGGGTCACCAATAGTTAAAGATACCCTGAGATTGACATATAGTGATAGCATAGTAGAACTTCTGCCCAGAACCACAAACTCCAGGAGTCTTGTGCCTTATACATAGTTTTTATGGACTTTTTTTACAAGTTCAAAGAGTGTGAAAATATGACCTAAATATAATGAATTCGGCTACAACTGTACTATACATCAGTCAAGCTGAATCAAGAGTGCTGTGCTGAATGGTGCTATGCACTTCAGTAAAGTATTAATATAATAGGAGGTGTACCAGCTTAGCCTGAAACATTCCTCATTCTCATCCTTGATTTTAATTTGTTGTTGAGGCACATACCACAGGTTGAGCATTTCAGCTCATTTAAGGAGTTATGACCCAGCACCATACCATGGCTACCGTATTCCAAAAGACTGAACATCGCTGTTAATCACAGCTTCCCAGCAGATCCAGAGAGGGAATACCATAAAATTGTTTAGTAAACAGTGCATCTGCTTTGAATAAAGATGAAAGCCCAATTTGAAATGTTTGAAAGTAATTTTTAAAGAAAAAAGAAAAGGCATAAATTCTTATTACACGTTTCCACAAAATCCTTTTCTGCTGCTATTACAGTGTACCTTCCTGGGATAAACCTGTGGTTTACAGCATCTACGTTACAATGTATAACTTTTAGCACTCGCTCACTTGATGCTGTAACATGTGCAGAGACACTTTTTTTCTCCTCGAACTTCTTTTGGATATGATTTCTTAAGGCTTGTCTACTTGGGGAAAGTTAAGCAGCGTAGCAATTCCAGGATAACTACTCTGTGATAGCTCCCTGTGGACACTTCATTGCAATAAAAAAAAAGACTTTATTTGGGAATAATTACCATGCATTGTGACTAGTGGAATAATGATTCTAAAATAAAACCCAACCTAATTCCAAGATAAAGTATATATACCCATTCAGAAGGTTTTGTCTGTTTGCTTGGGGTTTGGGTTTTTTACCACAGAATATTAGTTCTGTACATGAGTAGTTAGAACACTTTGTTTTTCCCCTGGAATAGCTATGTCAGTCCATTTTTCCTGATAGATGAGGTTATGATATTGAGTTAAATAAAGCATATGTCACCTGGATCCTTGTTAGTTTGAAATGTAGTTTTTCTGGTCCAAAATATTTGTGTTGGCAGCCTGTAAGAGGCTGATGTGCCTTTCCTTGACAAGGATTTTCCATTCCTTGGTAACAGGAGGACTTGTCCTCCCCAGCATATTCTTTAGATAGGAAATCTGTAGCTGGAAGCCAAAGTGTTACAAATTTTATTTGGAACAATATGGGATCATTCTGGAAATTATCTTCTTTTTTGTATATCTCTAGCAAAAAGAACAATTGTCTCTGCCCCATAAGTCCAGAAGAATCATATTGTGACTGGTAAACTCTTATCTAATAGTGTTTTGTCTCTCTTTTCTCTCTAAATGCACCTGGCTATTTATTTTAAGCAATTAGGTAATAGAAAAAGATTTGAGAAGGCCTTGATGCTTTGCCTGTTAAGCAAAGCTGAAATAGCTCTCCACCTGGCCGAGACACTGGTCAGCCACAGGCATCTCTCCTGGTCTTGCAGCACCAATCTTTCTCCAAGTTCACTCAGGCATTTCTTACCTCCTGTATTTATGACCTCTCCTGCCTTTGTATTTTAGCTGGTTCTGCTCTCAGGCTGTGGGTGGAGAGAAATGTGTAAAACCACCTGCCCATGATGATGTGTTTCCATTCAGCTTCAGGAAAAAGAATTTATTCAGTAATTAAAAATTCTTTTTTTGTCTTTGGATGTGCCTAAGCGCTTCTAGCAGAGCATAAGACATGCAAACATTCCATTCCTCATCCATCTTGCTGGCCTGCCTTTCCCTTTTAAAGCCATGTAATTCTGTAATTTTGGTGCAAGGTGATCTTCAGGGTTCTTAGTCCTTTCATAATATGGCCTTTCATTTCCCTTCTTACCCTTTAGCATTTTTAAGAAGATCTGGCAGCAAGGGCTGTTTCAGATACAGAATGTGTTCCTGACACTAACAGTGTTTTAATACTTAAGCCAATGGAGATATTTAAAGCATCCCATCAACCATAAGGAGTTAAATTCAACTGTCTTCAATATGAATCAGCTTTATGTGCAGATGAATTGCCAGGCAAAGAGCAAACTGCAAATGTTTCTCCTAATTCTGTGTACACCAGCATTTTTGGTAATTTTTAAACATTCTATATTATCTTTTAAACAACAGATGGTGTTAATAAAATTATAAACCACACCCCATAAAATACCAAGCAGCAATAGCATTTTCCACGGAAATAATACAAGGTATAATATTTCTGCATTTATGAAAAGCTGAGCCTGAAAAACATTCAGGTTGCAAAAGATAAGACCCAAAATACTCCTTTTCATTTCTTGTTAATGCGGCTTCAGCATTTTAATTAGTATCAATTACTGCGAATGCAGTTTTTGATGTGTTTTAACTTGTTCAAAAGTTTCAAAAAAGAAAGTTTTTATTTGTTTGGTATTAGTCTCACTGCAAGTTCAGATGTGCAATGTGTAAAAAAAAGAATCTACTTTAAGAAATGGAGTTTGCTTTTAATCATTTAAACTGAAAGAGATGGATGACATGTTAAGTTTTCTATGAGCTCTGAGTATTAAATTACTTAATAAAAGAAAAGTAAAATTTGGCAATGCTGGATAAGTAATCAGAAAATAATGAAAACACTCTTAAATAGGTGACAAGTCAAAGCTCTATCTAAAGGGCCAATTCATATTCCAGGAAATCTCACATTAAGTTTGACTGAAGCAAGAGCTTTTGGTTCTTCCACAGATGGAAAAAAATACAGACTAGTTAACGTAAAGATCTTAATTCTACTGACATTTTTCAACAGTTTATAAACTAGATGGAAACACACTGGCTTTCTCCTTCAGATTAAACTTGTGGTCTGAATATCACTCCAGAAGAACACTACAGTAGTTTCTCAGCTACAGTATGGATATGGAGACATATGGACAAAACAAGTGTCTTCTATACATGCAGGAGAATGCCACCAAGCCTGTCATCACTTGGGTCATTCAGCACTTCCTCTGTCTATTTTGAGACCAGCCTGCTGCCATATCACACTATGCTGAAGGGAGAATCTGTTTCTTCTCTCCTCCATCTATATTTCTGATATTCACAAGGCAGTTCTCTTTCCCCCAGAAGCCCAGCAGTCATGGTAGTTCAGCTACTGATCTTAAAGAAATGAAAGTGTTTGTTACAGAGCTGGGCAAGGAGTCTGGTAGTGAGGATGTGAGTGTAGCTAGACTGCAGCACAATGAAGTGTGAACCCAGTCAGACTCTGCACTTAATTATGGAAAGTAGTGATTATGCAGGATGAAAGTCTCGTCTCAGCCAACTGCTGCCAGGTCTACCTGTCTTAAGGTGTTCCAGCAAGGTGTGTGGCTGAATCCTCGTAGCTCCACCCTCCTTTTCCAGTCTCCTGTGGCATGTGTGCATCTTCATTTTATAGTCTTCAGGGCTAGTCCTCTGAGTGCAGTTTGTATGAGTCAAGACACTCACGCTGGCATTACCGAGATCAGAATCTAGCCATTTGTATGTCTGAGCACATATTCTCCTTGAAACAAGTTTGTGGTAGTGTATTCAGGAATGTTTCTCACTCAGGTTCAGATCTGGTTCCAGCTGGAGTTCCCTTGTAATGTTCCAAATCTCATTAAGTTAATGAGAGTTTTTTCCAGCAATTCCAACGGGATTCCCTGTTTCTGCGCCCACATCCTCAGCTCAGCCATGCACTCGGGACGCCAGGGTGAGCGTTGGGAACAAGAGGTCAGACTCCACCCAAGGCTGCTCCCTTCGCAGAAGGACACTGAGCAAGGAGGTAAGGCAGACAAGTAGCCACCCCTGCCTGCCTCCCTCATGCCTTGCCTTCCTCTACTCTCCAGTTTTTTCTGTTTATTGGTACGGTCAGAGACTTGAATTTAGGAATGCAGGGGTAGGACATGCAGAAGAAAAATTAAACATGAATTCTGTGAGGAGTGCACACTGACATTATGGTGATGGGAAACGGTGTGACCCCCACCTACAGGTCAGGTACAAGCATTTAACACGTTTTTTTCCTTTCCAACTACATTATCAAATTGCCCTGTCACACCTGGCTGCCTTGTTGACCATTCCAAAACCAAAGAGATCTCAGATAGAAGAGCTTGCCCTCAGATGACCTGGGATGGCTGGTAACCTTTCACAGCAGGTGACAAAGCTGACATTTTCATGGAAAGAAGACAGTAGCAATCAGGACAGTCTAACCAGTACCTTTAATGAGAACTAGATTCACCCACACAAACAAGTTGAATGGACTCAGAGATACGTATCTTCTCATATCCAAATCATATACTTCCTATTAGCAGTACAATTATTATACAGACTCACTAAGAGAAGACAATCTTCCTAAATATTTATTTAGTGTTGATAGAATTGCTTACAAAACCTCTCTCTCATTCTGAGAACCCCTTACAAGACTCCCTTGTTCCCAAGTTCATTATTGCTACTTATATTATTACTGTAAATCTTTCTAATGCCTCAAATGCTTGGCTCAGAAGAACATTTTTATAATGAGGGTGGGGCAATGCAAAACTTTTCCTCTCCTAATTCATTGCTAAATTGTATTTGCAAGTTCAAATGCCAGAGTGATGAAATCACAATATTATTCATTGGATTTTGTTTGATTATTTGGTAGTGTTGTAGGGAACGTATCTATAAAACAACATGAAAAGCAAAGCAATAGAGCTGTAGGGGTTTTCCGGAATTTCTCTTCCGCACACATCAATTTTACTGGATGACTGTCCTGAAAGATTTATGCTTTGTGTTTTGAGGGCCAGGTTTTAAATGGCTTCACAGAATAAAAATATTAAAATTTAAATGCAACTTTAAAAATGTGTGTTGGACCTTTGGGCCTTCTGAAGAGGTCAAGTTCAAGACACTTATAAAAAGACCATTCCCAGAGAGACTGCATGGGAAAGCCTATTAACATTACTGCTTTCCCTTTATTTCCCCTTGGATCATAAAATAAGGTGATGGGTGGCAAAAGCTGTAATGGTGTGAAGATCCCAAATAGGATAGCATGATTTAATCTACTGAATATAAAAAACCCCAAATTACCAACAACAATATGGTGGGTTGCCAAGCAAGAGTGTAACTGCAAAATACCTTACTAAGAAGAAACAAAAACAATAACAACAAAAATGGGGGGGGGGGGGGGGGGAAGCCATGTACAGCTCCATAGTAGGAACGAGGTTTGCTGGTTTTTTAAAAAAAAAAAAAGGAAAAAGAGAATTTTCATTATACATCTTCTTTAATTAAGTCTTATTTTGTCCATATGACAAAAAAAAAAACCAAACTACTATTTAAAATATTCCTAAATATTGACTAAAAATAAACAAGCTCTGCATCTGGCTCAGAAAATACCATAAGAAAATTTTCTATTTAGGCTAGAAACATGACTTGAAATCTCCATATTCCACACAGAGGATATCAAAGCCCTCTTTTTCCTACTTTTGCAGGTCTAATAGTGATAGTGAGTGATTTAGGGGAAGACAGGGAGAATCTATGAGTCTGCATGAGCACTTCTGAGCTCATTTTCTTCCAAACAAACTGACTTTGGACTGTTACACATATTTTATATTAAAAGCTGAGGACTTTTTTCTCAATTTTACTGCATGAGGTAAAATGTAGAAAATATACACTATGAACTTTGTAAATTCTTCAGTTGCTGCTAAGTCCATTTTTTACTATGTGTGTATGAAAAGGTCCCTAGTGCAAAACAGACTTAAGCTCATTGATTTTAAATAGTCCCATCTAAATAAAACCAAAATTTGGCTCTGAACACCTCTAGCAGAAAACTCTGCTACTGTAATGAATATCTTAAATGTAATCTTTTTCCTTTTAATTAACATTCAAAAGAGAAGAGGAAGTTGGAAATCCAGATAAATCTGTTATGAGTCAATTAAGAAGCCAGGATTAGCATATGCAATCAAGATGGGTGCAGCAAGATTTCATGGAAGAGTTCATGAGGAAGCAACCAGGATGCATCATTTGCATGGGCGGCCTCCTTGGTTTGTGTTCTGCTCAACCTCAGTGTTGTTGACTTGACTCACTGCATGAATATTGCCAGGCAGTAGCAAACCACGATTTCATTTTCCTGCTTGCACAGATGCAACTTACCTCGACATGTGGTTTTAAAAGAGACAAATATGAACTGTGACCAACTGTAGTGGTACTTTTCTTCTTCCTGTAGATGTTCTTTTTAATAAAATCTCTTCCTAAACCTCAGTTGTTTGAACATCACCAGCAGATATTGTAGACTGTACCTACCCTTTCCTTGATCTGATAAATGATACTGAATACCCCCCAGGACTAAAGTGGGATACTTCACACGTAGGCCACCTGAGCAATGGAAGCCTTTAACAGGGTGTGATTTATTAGCAGACAATATAAAAGGAATTGATGTTACTATCAGTCAAGCATTTATATTCTAAAGCCAATGTCCAATCTACAAGAGAATGCAGCACTTTTTTTTATTTTCTTTTTTAGTAAAGCAAAAAATACATTACATTTATGGTGCAGAGCTTGAAACCTTTTACATTTTAACCTTTTACATTTAAACCTTTCAACTGATTATTCTAGAATTTGGTCATCATGGAGCATCTATGTTTGTATGCATGTATGTATGTATGTATGTATGTATCTATCTATCTATCTATCTACCTATCTATCTATCTATCCATGGTTTACCTTTTCTACAAATAAACTGAAAGCATGAGTATCCTGGGACGAAAAGCAAATGTTTTCCTAGCTTCACCTTTCACAGAAAAAAGACTTCAAGCCTTTTAAAATGTGATACTCAACAGTAATAAAAATAATTAAGTATATATGTGTGATCTCAATTGTTTTGAAAAAAGCTGTCCGTAACACTGCAGAACAATACAAATTTAGCACAGCTGCTGAAAGACAGTCACTACTGAACTCATTTTCAACATATGGTGTGATTTTTGCTTAGATCTACAGATTGAGGGAGTTTGATGAAAACTAAACAATCGTTCATAAATCTCAAGCCTCGGTTACCATGGTTCACAGGAAGCCGTACACCTAATGCCAGTTAAGAAAACTATTTGTTTTGCAATGACTACAACACGATTATAGAATGTGAAATAAGAAAAACTGAATTTCAGCCACCTGAAGCAGTGTTAGAAGATCACGTCTTCTTTTGCTGATTTCACATTCAGTGATTATGATAGGCCTTGCACAACACTGCTTTCCCTCCTATCAACCAAGACTTACGTTGATATTGGTGTAACACAAGATTTTATTCCTACAGATTCAACCAAGAAAATTATACTACATGACAAGTGTGGTTTCCTAATTTGAAGTTTTTGAAAAAAAATATGTATGGGGGGGTGTGTGGGTTTTTTTAAACATGCCGCACAATGAAAGATGGCAAGGCCCTGACAGTGCAGTGAGGACTGACCACTGTAACACAGCAAACATAAGCCTTTATTCTAGAAGAGAAACTTAAAAGTATTAAAACAAACACATCTACAGGATCTTCTTCTGTCTTACTGAATCATCATAGTCAATCTAAAAAGGAAAAAAAAAAAAAAAGATTAAGGAACCCTGCAATTCAGAAGTGCTCCACATGGACTGCATTTTTAGAGGGTGTAAATACATTAGAATATATCAATGTATATGAACAAATTAGGGTAAAAGGTGTGTTCCAGAAGCTTCTGAATGTGTGCACACTATTAAAATCTGTCTGAGATCTGTTTGGCGAAAGCAACAATTATATTTCTTATTAAAGAATATGCAATTACAGCCCTCTTAGCACTTCCTGCTTCCTTCAACAATGAAGACCTGTCTGCACTGCAGATTATAAAGTCCTCCACTATTTCACTGGGTCACCAGACTAAACAGGCCAATCCACTTTCATGGCAATTTATTCCATATTTTCTCTTTTCGGCCAGCAAACATCTTTTATAATAAAACTGGGCCTAGCTAGAGATTTGCAGGACTGTCACCACAGGAGAGTTAGCCCCTGTAAAATGGCATAGAATGCTGTTTAAATTTAAACACCAAAAGCTTTTGTCAAGTCCCTAGTGTATTTGATTTCATATCTATTATCTTTGACTTCTTCATCAGACATTGAAAAATACAATCTTCAGACTTCTCACGCTTCCACAAAAGTTACCACAGCCATAGTGCTGGTGCAAATGCTTTATATATTAAACTACTATTTTAGTTCACGGTATTTGTCTGTCATCTGAAAAACCAGAAAGTCTACAGTTCAGATTTCTCAGGATCATAAATGGTTTGATTAAACTGCAGATGTTAATTAAGACCCAAATCTGTATCTTCATGCATAGCCAGAATAACCAGCTTGTTAGCTAGGGAAAGCCCAAGATATTTAGAATATTCCATATTGTAGGATGTAGATCACAAGTGGAAGGGTTCCAGGACAGCTTTGTAACCTACTCTTCAGTTGTATCAAGCAGGTTTGGGGAAGGAAACACAGATGGGGCAGACTGTCTGAACTGTGCCCATACATCCTATATGCGGCAAAAGCAGTCAGTTATGCCATGGCAGAGGAAATCCATGCAATGGACTGCTGCCAAGTAGTTACCTCTTTTTGGAGGAATATATTGTCCCCTGATTTTGGAAGTCTTCAAATAGGTAAAATAAAGGTATTTTTAAAGAAGAAATAAGCATCTTTAAATATGATCACACTTTTCCTAGAGAAGGCCAAAATTTTGGTGTTTATTTCCATTTTAATTTAGATAAATTCCATAAAAAGATAATTTTAACCTTGCATCCCACAGGACTCAAAACAAATATGAGTGTCTAGCCATGTTAGCCATTAGAGCTTCTAATGGGAAACACTTACAGAGAGAATTTTCATTATAAGTAATATGCAATCCAACAGTTTCCTGTGCTGTCCTTTGTGATGCAAAATAAAAATGGACCAGAAACTGTAGCGAGAGAACAGTTCCCAGCAGACACCAAGTACTGCTGTTATTATGAAATAAACTGTTATTAATAATTAGATACTGATTTATATAGTTTATGGCCTAATCCTATAAAGCATCCTGGTGCTCCAACACTGAATTTTTTTGTCCCATGGTTCCCTATCAGGTATCCAAAACCATGTTTTGAAAGCATGACTTTCCTCGTGGCGTAGCAGGAGAGACACCTGGGTGGCCTGGAAAACAGCCAACACAGTGTGTCTTGACCTCAGCATAAGACAACTGGAGTTAACCAGGGGAAAAATGAGGTTTGTCCCAAATCTACAAACCTGCCTCTTTCTAAAGCAAAGGCTCTACCTGAGGGTTACCTCTAAAGACAGGGCTCTACCCAGGGCTGTCTGAGAGATGCCTTCATCCACTCAGTATCTACACCCTCGTTCTTTTTATGAAAATAGGTCCCTGTGATCTTTCCTTCAAAACTTATGTTTTATTAAAACATAGCTGGAGGAGAAGCTGGCTTCCCATCTCCCTCTATATAACAACTCTGTGATTAGAGCACTAATGCAATCATGGGATTCATCTCTGCTGCCCTGAAAGGCCCCAATTTACAACTCCTCTCACCCCAGGGAGGACTCTGACCACCAGGCTGATGGTTATTTTAGAAGAGGCAGTCTCGACCCCTCTGCTGAAACAGTGCCCTTGAGCACAAATGAATTCAAGATTCCTTAGATCATAATCTTATGTTTAGTTTATTCCCAGGGCTGGGGCACACACTGAGTTTTCTCGGGATTATTTTTGTCTTCACTATGTTAAATTGTTGCAAAATACATACAACATCTCCCTAAAAAAAAAAAAAAATTAAAACAAAAACAGAGTAAAAATAAAAATAGTCCTGAAATTAAGTCCCATTATTACCACAGTGACCCTGCTGCATTTTGTCAAGAATGCAGTCATGTCAGGAAGTTTGGGCAAACTCCACGAGTAACCAGGAGGCCAAGCTGACCAAGACACTCGAGCAAAAGAATATTGCAGGTCTAGAGGACTTGGGTGGGCATAGAGTGTCCTGAATGGCCACTTAGGAGTCCCAGGTGGAAAAGGAACTAACTCTAAGGCAAACCCAGTGCTTTGAGGTTTAGGCAACTTCTTAGAAGAGGTTTTTTGAATCACAGCTGTTCACAGTTTGAATGCCACCTGATTCCCACATTTCAACCCATCCAGATCCTTTTATTGACCGAAACACAAGTACTGACAAAGACATCTTTGTGCTCACCAAAATATCTTTTTATTTAGGGAAAAAACAGCAGCAGTTACTGAAGATCATTATCATTGAAAGCATTGAGGGGTTACCTTCACAGCATAATGCCTGTCATAGCTCATCTGACAGACTGATTATTCAAAGTCTGGTGCACCTATGGCTGGGAATCATATTGCAAGGCTTAGGGCTTGACACTAAAACTGCCCTGTCTGTCCACAGGAAGAATGATGCTAAATCCTGTTTTCGCTTCACAATATTCCTGAGGTGAAAATATAATTTTGCAGAAGCAAAATGTTTATTTTGACATTGTGACTGATGTCTTCTACTCTGTGACAAGAAACATTAATAAAAGGCCTCACTAACTAGACACTGTAAACTCCAGACCAAGACAAGTTTCTCTGAAACTTCCTTATTCTGGGCACATTCTGTTTAGGCCCTTACAAAATCTCTACATTTCTAGAAACCAAGTGTACTTTTGTCTCTAAACAGCACAGTAGTGAGGCATTTATATTATCACCCATAGCAGGAAAAGCTTTTTCACTACATATAACAAGAATACAAGAAAAAAGCTAAATTTTTCCTATTTCTTCTGGGTTTGTAAACCTATTTACTAAGATCTAGTGGCACACCTTGTAACTCCTAGTTAGGTATTCAAAATTGCAACATGACTACAAGTTAAATATAATTTGTGAAATATATGCCATATTTGATAAAAAATGCATGTAGTCAGAATCATATGATGATTTAATTTGCATAGATGTAAAACCAGAATTTATTATACACAACCTATATTCATAAAAGTAGACAGTCACCTGGTTTCTCTTCACTGGTTTAATCTGGCAGTCTCTCAATACAGGCAACAGAATTTTTAAAAGCAGCCAAGACAAACCAGACACCAAATGGAAGGAGAAATGAACAGACAATGTGCAGGAAAAGTGGTTCACACAAATATTAATATATGTTCTTCAATCCTTTAAAAAAAATGACACTTTTAGACTGATGGAAGAGGGAAATGGCAGTGAGGCAAAACAGAAGTGAGTCTGACATCACTGATGCACCTGCAAAAAGTTGATCTTCTTTTCCAAAAAGCAAAGTTTTACGAGGAAATCTACAGGATGCACTTTACTACTTTTTTAGGTAATCCAAAGATCTCCTGTAATGGAAATGTGGAGCAGAAAGCAGTTACCATCTCAGAGAGAGGCCGAATGGACTGAGGTACTGTGTAGCATAAGGGCCTGGAAACATGGGCCTTCACTGTATGATTGGAGAGAACTCAAGCCAGTCTGGAGATAGACAGATGAATATGTTATTATTGACATAATGCCCACTTCAGTAAAGAAATTTTCGAAACAGACATTCAAGTAGCAAGGTGATGATATTGGCCTGAGCTCGAGAGATTGGTGCCCCACCAACAAAGAGTAGAATAACCAACAGACTGCAGAAACGCACAAAAGATATATCCAGAAAAAGACATGTGACTATCTTCCACTGATCCACTAGAAGATGAAACATCAGAAAAGGTTGTGGTACAGCTGGTAATGGCCACTTGCACTTAAGATATGCACAGAAGGCTACTTCAGCATGGTTCTATCTGTTGATTACCATTTTCAACTACAACAGATAACATTTATAACTGGTTGGAACACAGTTCAAACCAAGTATTAACATTTCATCAAGCTGCTGAAACATCCATGTGTACTCCATGCCAATATGCAGGTTTCTGTGCTAGGTTTCACAAATAATAGCATATAAATAGTTTTCAAAACGTAGGCTGGAGTTTTGTATGTTAAGAAGGAAAAAATACCCAAATGTTATTTTCAGTTTCTGATGTGCTCAGCTTAAGCAAACCATGATGAAAGCAAGCAATTATAAAGAATGATAGGTGGCATGTGGTGGTTTTCACTGATATAGCATTATCCACACACTAAAAGCTGGAAATAAACCATGCTTGATAATGTAACTTGAGAACGACACAAGTATCTGAGCACTAGTGAGAGTTCTGTTGCTCATCTGTAATTTCAGGCAGAAGATGGCCTTCTCTGTCAACCATGGGTCAACATAACTCTCAAGTAGGCACACGTTCCTGCAGCGTTTCTTCTTGATAATGACATTTCACTTCAAGCCCCAGGTAATATCAGACACAGAGAAAAGCCCACATATGTATGTATTTGGTTCCTGGATCTATGTGGATGCTTTTAACCCCACTCTACTCCTTGCTGAACTTCACTTTCCACCCCTCTGTACTCATGTCTAAACATAAAGGTATTTACATGTCTGAAAGGAACTGGAAAGCAACTATGATATTTCCCAGAGGATTTTAAAGCTCTTCTCACACAAAAGCAACACATCATTATGTCACAATAGCACTTCAATAAGGGGCACCTCAGGAAGGGCTTCTGACATGGTTATGATTAGCAGATTCATCACTTTCACTACCTCACTTGTAAAAGAAAGATTGGAACAGAAATATTTTCAGTTAGTATTATCCTTCCCTGGAATCAGTTATGTCTGTAGGCCTTATAGATGTGCCATCAATAAGATGGTCTTTGGATAAATGTACTTTTATGCACTGCTGGAAGTACCTAAAACTGATGGGTCTTTGAAATCGTGTGTGTATCTGTTGTTCCTTGGCAGGTTCTAAATCCACAAATTCATGAGTGGCTTATTGTGATTCATATGCCACTTTCATTTTTGGCAGGTAATGCTAATGGTACTGGAGAATGACTATTTGAATGAGATCTGCACCCACTTCCCTCAAATCAGGACTCTAAAAATGCTCAGAAAGGAGCTGTCAGCATAAATAAAAAAAAATAATTAAAAAATAAAGTGAAGACTTATTCTCTGTAGGGTTTCAACTGCACAATTCCAGGCATCAGGGATGAGCAGGATGAACAGGACTTTGTATAGTTCCTGTAGAAGGCTGGGCAAGCAAACATCTAGAGGGGGAAATTGAGGAAGAGTAAATATATGTGTCAGTAATAGGAAAGTTATATTGTACACCTGGTTTTTAGGCATGCCATCTGTGCTCAGTCATACCAAATAGCTTTGATGACATGCCACAGCTAAAGGGCAGGCAATATATGTCTTGCTTCAGTGACATGAATGACACAATTTGGTAAAACTCACTTAATGATATAAATCATAACTCTCAAACACAGTATATGGTTGTCCCATATGTTTTTCAGTGTTTAGACTCATACTAGGTATTTTGATACTGAAAGCACTGAAGGAGCATTATGGCAAAAAACAGTGCACACTAGGTAAGCAAGAGCACCTTATCTATACTAATCCTGGACTTCCCATCATAGTTTGTTGGTTTGCAACAATACCATAACATTCAGCTAATATTGTTTACAGTAGCCTAATAACAAGCAATTCTATTCCCATTACTGCTCACAGTCTGGTATTAAATATCTGTTTCCAAAGTAAACTGCCTGATGTAGTTGAAAAGTATTCCACACTTTTTTTTTTTAAGCTGAATAAACCTTATCTTTTAAAAACAAAATGTGACCTTAAAAAAAAGCATGTGTATTTTGACTAATATACAAAGTTGATGAAAAATAAGGTTTCTGTTACATTTCTATTTTAAGGAAGCATTTTCCTTAGTGCACTTGAGGATCTTAAAGAGGCAGCTTGGTCTAAACTCAGTTCCAGTTCTGGATCTGGTCTTAAATCCATGTGTAGCCTCAGGCAAATGTGTTAATTTTCCTGTTTCAGTTTCCCTGCCTTTAAAGTGGGGATAACGTGACTAACCCAAATAGCTTAGCTGCAATTTGTAGCAATGAGTAACTTGATTATTAGATTTCTGAGACATGAAACATGATTGTTATTAGGGCTTACTGACCAGCCAGTCAGAAATGTGATACAAATATAGGAGATGGGTCTTTGACAATAGAAGGATATAGGTAAGTCAGGCAGTCAGAGTAGCTCTGCAAGGAGGCAACTCCAGGGAGTGGAGACTTGGACCTATAAAAGAGAGAACGTTCCCTTTGTACTGATCTCCTATTTATTACCCCATGGTATCAAAAGACCATAAAAAGCTAAGTCCTCTCTGAGAAATGAATAGGTCCAAAGCACTACAACAAATCAGCTGCAGGCAAATAAATTTTTATCTTTGTAAGTGAGCTCAATGTTATTTTCTAGTGGAAATGTCAGAATTGATTAAAGACCTAGCATTTCTATTTAAAATTAGAGAGTAGGGGATGATACGTTTTAAACAGAGAAAAAGTCAGAGGACTGATAACATGGAGATAAAGGGGTGAATTAATTTCTGGTGTTGTTGCAGTAATTTGGTATTCAACACATTGAGTCCAAATTTGCACCACTGTACCTAGTATAAATAGTAGGGCCTTTTAGTAACTGTGACAAAAATACTCTCCCCACTGGCAAGGTCAATATTATTAATTGCTATTCCTATTATTAACCTTTGGGCTTGTGTATCCTCCATGGATTAATGATTATTCAATAACTGAGCTACAAGGTTAACTTACTAATAGCAATTAATAGAAGGACATACTGCTGGCTAACTAGGAAAAGCAATGACAAATCAACTTCTTGGCCTTGGTCTTGTTTCATGCAAAGGTGCCTATGGGAATTGTACCTGTCAGTTCCCAGAGCTGAAAGAGAAAATCTGCCTCAAAGTCAAGACAAATAAAAAAACGGAGATTGGGCTGACATCCGGGGTCCCCTCTCTCATCAGTCTCCTAGGGAATAAGAAACTGCCTCAGCTTTCAGGGAAATCTGCATTCATTGCCAGGGTCATTCTTCAGGAACTCCACTTCCAAATCCTGCATCAGTGAAGAGGGGAAAGAAGGTCTTAAAAACAAAAAAAAAAAAAAAGGAGAGAAAAGTACTTCCCCTAGGAGAAGTTTCATGAATAAAGGCAATTGTCAAACAAGATTACGGAGGAGCACGTGGTGCCAGGTGAAACACCAGGCAGGAGGACCACAGTGATGCGGGACTCGGCCCCGCTCCCGGCCGGACGGGGCAGCGGAACTGCCGGCAGGCAGAGGCCTCCGGGGGATGCCTGCCCGCGCCCGGGCATCCCCAACCCGCGGAGACCGCCAGAGCGGCAGCGGAGCTTCTCTCCCTCAGCCACCTCAAATCGCGGGTGGCCGTGGAGCGCTGCCTGCCCGAAAGGGGCTGCCGCCGGCGCTCTGGGAGTAGCGGCGGGGGGCGGCCAGAGGGCGCGGGGACAGCTGTGGAAATAAAGGAGCGGGGGAAGGATGGAGAGAGGGGGGAAGAGGGGGGCGGGGGCGCGGTGCCGGGGAAGGCAATGCGGGGACGGTGGAGGGTTTCGACCCGAGTTCCGGGGGGAAGGGGGGCACGACAGGCATGGACACACGCACACCACCATTCCCCCGGCACTTCCACCAAGTCAGCCCCGTCGCCCCGCGGGGCCGGGAGCCGCCGGAGGGAAGGAGCCGCCGCGCACACACACACACACACAGACACACAGACACACGCCACCGCTGCGCTCCAGCCGCCGCTCGCTTCTCCCCCCCTCCCACCGCCGCCGCGCAGGCAGGAGGCAGCGGGTGCGGAGCAGAGCGGGAGGCGCAGGGCTCGGAGACCCCCGCCCCCGTCGGACCGGCCTCCAGCGGCCGCGCTGCCCCGACGGCACCGCCGCCCCCTCCCCGGGGGCAGCGCGCACCTCCCCGCCTGGAGGGGCCGTGCGAGGCAGCGGGCGGGGGGAGCGCGGGCACACACACACACACATACACATATACACACACACACTCACACATATACACACACACACGCAGGCACACCCGCACAGACACACGCAGGCAAAGGCAGGGCTGCCCCACGCCGGTACCTTGCTGCCCTGGTGTTTTCCGTCCGGGCTCCTCCTTGCTGAGGCAGCTCGGGAGCGGAGCCGAGCGGGCGGGTGCGTGTGCGTGTGTGTGTGTGCGTGCGTGCATGCGTGTGCCTCCGTGAGTCTGTGTGTGTGTGTGTGTGTGTGTGCGAGAGCGAGCGAGCGAGAGAGACTCTCCCCCCTCCCCCTCCTCCTCCTCGCTCTCCTTCCTTTAAACGCCCACTCCTGATGGGTGAAAAGACAACTTGAACTTCAGTGCAATTAACTTCGCCGGCGCCTCGGAAGCCGGAGGTGTCGCCGGCCTCGCCCGCCGCGCTCCCATGAGTGAGTCGGTCCCGCTCCTTCGGCGTCTCTCCTCGGGGACGTGGGGNCGGCGCTGCCGCTGTCACGGGGAGCAGCGCCAGGAGCTCGTCTGTGTGCTCCAGGATTTACTTTTGATTTTTCCGCTCTGTCTCCGAACCCGCCACCCGAGGTTTTGCTAAATCCTCGCCCCTTTGTCGCCGTCTCTGCCGGCTGCCGGGGGGAGCGCTCCTGACAGGCACCTGCCCGACCCGGAGTTTCTCTCTGCCAGCTTTTTCTGACTGCGGAAGAAACTTCGCTACAATCTAAGTTTTCCGAAACACTTTGCACCAGCTCCTAACCTGAAACGAGTTTAAACTGAGAAAATCTCTCCGCTGGTTTTAGTCCGTGCAAATGAGCGCAGCGCTTCTGCGAAAATAATTCACAAATTCAGATGCAGAAACTCCAGGGCGTGTGATCTGGAGGTGCCCTTTCATTCTGGTCCGTGCTACTTGGGTGGGAGTTAGCAGCGGCCCCTTATTTCTACTTTATATTATTTTGGTACAGTGCATTCATATATTTGTCTGCTGTAGTCTGCTGGCAAACATTAGCATTCAAGCTTACATTTTTGACAAATGTGCAGACAGGAATAGCATGAATAGGCATCTTAAATATTAACAACCTAAGCATCTGTTGTGAAACAAATTTAATATATTTACTCTGTTTTTCTCACATTGTTAGGAAAGGTTACAATAAGTGTAAAATTTCAGCTGTAGTTAGCACAAGGAATGCTTGGATATTTCACTATCTGTTCAAGCATTTAACACAATCACCAGATAGAAATGTGTCAAATCAGGCACACTATTCAAAAACAACTTGAAACTGTAAGTGTAGAGTGTATAGACATGAATATAGCATGTTCTCTGCAATTTCTATCTTCTAATTACTCTTCAGCACTATTTGTAGAATTTGAGAATGCTCTTTCCAGTCCTGTACTCCTATATGCTCTTTAATATGTTTATTTCTACACACACTCATTTTCTAATTCACTTTCTATTTGAGATTGTTATTGGTTTTACATTGCTTTTTGAGTTGAAGCAATGGTTTTGTGAGGAAATGTGAAATAACATAGAGTAGGTAAAAAAATGAGCAGGCAGAAAATGCAATGTGTTCACATATAAGCATGCGTCGGAACAGATAGTGCACACACATAATAAGGCAATAGAAGAGAAATTAAAATCGTTGGCTAGTATGCTATGTATGCCCACTCTTCAGTACAGCTAGTGGAAAAGAAACAACTGACTCCAAGGAATTCCTCTGTCCCTGTAATAAAACTGTTCAGAGCAGAACAAGAGCCCAGAAGAGCAAAGCCTCCAAAAAGGCTGTAGAGTTATTTCAGGAATCAGTGCATTCCTTCCCTTTTTCCCACAAGTTCAAATATGTAATAAATAACTCCTTTGTATGCAAAATAGTTTACTGGAACAAAAAATATTTAAATGAAATGCTTTTTGTGCATGAATTTTGAAAAACTGGCCATTTCCTTTTTATATTCTTTGTTCTTGATACTTTAAATAGCAAAGTAACTCTCGCAGTTTCCCCTCTCATGCTATTTTAGCGACTCGTGTGAATCCTAACCTGCTGCTGTGCTCCCGAGAAAGCAGTGTGAAGCAGAGTCGATCTGTAACTCACTGATGGGACACAGTGCTTTGGCAGTATCAGAGGCAGAGAGAGGCTGCCACGCCAGCCCCGGCTTGTACACGAGCAGGGCACCTCTTTGGTTTGCAGTGTAGGCCCAGCGGGCCAGCGGATGAGCACCTGCCCTCTGTGGCTGTGCTTCCCAAGGCAGCCCTGCCTGCAGCCCTGCCAGCATCCCACAGGCACCAACCACCACGTTCAGCCCTGCTGGGGACGTGGGCACATCCACCCCAGCAGCACTAAAACCTCTTTAGAGAGGCTTCTCTAAAGAAAATGTTTCTCCCACGTTATGGGTTTGGGATAGAGAGGGCTTTACATGTGTGCAACTGCCATTTAGATGATAATCAGCTGAAGTCTGGTGTTCTTCTTAAAAAAAAAGACCAATGAAAAACCCCACCAAATCTTTTAAATGTATCAAATACTTGATTTTTCAAAGTACTGTTACCTTTTTAATGTCACCTATTTTTTTTAGTCTAAGTATTGTCAGAGGAATTTGAAGTAATTCCTTGGGTTTCCAGCTGTATTTGAAAAAAAATTAAGATTACTTTATTAAAAAAATAGTTCATAATATATAGAAAAATACATTAAAGCAGATTTCTGAATCAAAACTGAAGGAAATACGACTTCTGAAATGTTTGAGTCATATTTCTAGGAACTATGGTATTTTAACATAGACTCTAGTGAAGCATTTTATTGCCTTCTTGTATATAACTGCCATTGCTCTCTCTAGATATATTTAATATATATCCAGTGAAGCTACAAACTTTCCTTCTATAACAGTTTAAACACATCTGGAACATTTTACTTTCTTATAATTTATGTTAATAGATGTAGAGTGTATATACAATCTTCTCAGACATCATTGCTTTTTCCAAAGGGGAATTTTTTTACTTTCAGTCAGGGAATATATTTATAAGAACAAAATAACTCAAAGTATAGGCAATTCTATATATCATTTTATTTTCTGTTATATTAGGTTGATTATATAAAGCTTTCATTTAGAGCGATGGGATGATGAAATTACAGAGGAGTGATTGGCTTTTGTTTTTTCAAATGGTTCAAGTTGAGGGCTGCAAAAATGAATGTTTTTTGTAAAGTTCTTTGAGTGCATAATATTTTTCATAGAATTCTGACAAATTAATTTAATAGAAAAGCCACAAGTCTCTTAGCCAGGTAAAATGGAAGTTCTGTTTTTGCCGTTATAGGCATCAGGCTTCAGTAACCTGCTGCTCTTGTGGAATGAACACTTTCTACTTAAAGCTATCATGCACCTACTGTTTATTTACGCTGCATTAAACTGACAGCACGGCAATCAGAGGAAAAAATATGACTTACTTTCCTGAAGTAAACACCAGTTTATAGGTTAGTGCCTGTATTTATATTCCTGTCGCCACTAAATAATGGCTGTCTCCGTTTTAATATCTACCTGTGGTGTTACCCAGGGCAGCTGGCTCTTCCTTGTTTAAAACAAGCAAAAAGGGAAGGTGGGGGTGAGAAAGAGAAGAAAGTTTTGTTATCATTCCACTCTAAGAGGAACTTAATAGAAAAATGATTCAGTGTTCGTTTCTGTGGCAAGCCGAAGCCAGTTTTAAAGACATAGTATTCAGTTTTACTTGGTGTAATTTAATTGCATCTCAAACAGGGAAAACAGAATTCCTTAACAGTATTTGTCTATCCAAGACACTGTAATTGTATATTCAGGCAATGGCAGATTAAGGGCAGAAGCATTTTATTAATAACTGAAAGCACATATGTGTGTGTGATGAAAAATGTTCTGCAAATCTGTCACTATGCAATCAAGTGCATTTTTTAAACTTTAGTTGTCACAAAGTTGCTACAGATTCTAAAAAAAAAAAAAAAGAAAAAAGAAAGAAGTAAAACAGTTTGACGGTTAAAGAGTAACTTACAGTTCTTACTGCCTGCTATATGGAAATTTTGCAACTTTATAAAGTCAGTCTCAGAAAGCCCTGTTGATGTTACTTTTAATCTTGGAGTCATGAGTCCAAGTAGCCGGCATTTGAACTGAAGATAACTGCAGTCAGAATAACTTACAGTTTGCAAAAAGCTTCTCTAAATTCTCTGTTGAAGGACTCCATTAATAACTTCTATCTGAGAGGTTAATTCCTCCCTCAGATTCTCAAAGTATTATACTTAACACTAAGTTGGCTTGTTGGTCAGTTCCCTTGGCTGTGGTATCATGAACTTTCAACAGCCCTGACCACAACTTGTAACTGTTACTTCCAAGAGAATATACTATGATGTTCCCTTCAAAAATGCTGGTGGTTTTGAACATTTGCCATCCTGTGGCATCTAAGTTTACCACAGTTATCACCAACACTTCATTACATAATGGGTATCCATTCTATTGCTTTGCAAATGTCAGCTTTCTCGTGGTTTCTGCACAGCATTGCTCTCAGTAGGTTTGTCTTGATAGAGAATAATTTTAAGGAGACTTGCCAGCACTGATCTTGTAAATATGTTCTGATCTGGTCCTTGTGTCCTGTACCAGTTGTAACCTACTCTTAATCTGTTTTATCTGGTGCCGTGTACTAGGAATGGCATAGTAATAGTAGAGTACAGTAGTAGAGTGTAGTAACGTACCTCAGGCACTGTCTGAATTCTAAATATTTCCTTTTAAACTTGCTGAGCCTGACTTTGCTCCCATGCACACTGGTGTGTCACTGCAGAGCTTGGTTTTCACTGTTCCTGTAGAGGATCAGTGTTAGGTGTTCAGATGGGCTGAGGAACACAGTTAACAGTATTTGTGGCAAGGTCCACCTTTCAGCTATTTATTTAGAACACCAACACACAGCAATCTCTTTGGAGATTGATTCCCCTGTGAAACACTGTGCATTCGTGTTTGCTGGGAGTGGGACTTGCTTCCACCGGAGTGCAGGCTAGCTGCTGTCTGTGAGCTGTTGTAAAGCCTTGCTGGTGACACCTCTGCACAGCTGTAGGCTCACAGAAGTTAGCTCTCGCTACCTCGTGCTTCGCTGCTGTGAACTGCGGGTTAGAGAGGCAGAGGAGCCTGCTGGCTTGCAGATGGGCCTCGGTCACCCCAGCTGCACCTGGGTGCAGAACATCAGGATGGGCCACGTCTGTCGGCTGCGCTGGCCTTACATAACTTCCAGGGACTATCTGCTCTATCTCTTTCCCGTGGCGCATTATGACATGATATGACCTGAGGAGATGAGGGAGGTGCTTTAAACCTCAAGTGCATCTCGTCTTCCCGGGATCCTGCTCTGACAGGATTTATTTGGCCAGCAGCAATCATTTGTGGGTCGTTACACTTGCTGCTCACTAGACGAAGTGGTGATGCACTCAGACCACCTGTGCTTGGAGGACTGTCTCATAATCTTTTCTGGTGTCTTGACTCCTGGTTCTGGTTTCAGCCCTGAAAAAAAAGTGTAGTTTTGGGTTAATAACTGTCCATGCCATATTTGCCATCTTTGGTGCTGTAACCCTGATTTTGAAAATGCTCAGCACATAACTTAATGTGAAGGAAAAGGAAGTTGCAGCACACTATCCTTTTATAAATGCGGCCTTAATATGCTCCTGGTTTATTTACCCAGCTATAAAATTAGTAGTATACGTGTTTCATAGAACAGTGAAGGATTAAGTAATTCTTTATATTTGTAAATTAGTCCTAAAGTGGAAAACATTTTTAGCAGAAGTGCCAAGAATTGCTGCTCTGAATTCAAACCCACATGCAAAGGTACGAGAAAAGTATTTCCTTTTCAGTAACTGCACTTAGAATATGTGTCTGGTCATAATAGCCAGGTAATTAAAAACATTTTCAATGAAAAGGAGGAAAGTTCTAAACACCATACACACCCTATATTCCTACTTCTATTACATTAAATAAAAGACAGAAAAGAGAGGAGGGGAAAAAGCGTGGGAGAGAGCGTGCGTACATGCAGGGTCTCAGAAGGACCAAAGGCAAAAAATGAAGTGCAGAGGAATTCCAGACTGAGTTTTAAAATGTTTATAATCAAAGATTAAATTAATATTTTTGTGGAGAGCAGTATTAGAAAGATTTTAAATCATTAGTGCTTTTCATCATAGGTGGGCTTTCTTGATAAATGTAAGAAGTCTCAAGAATAATTAAAAGCGTCTTAAAACTTAAAAATGACAGTTTTAGCTTCTAAGGATTCATTGTAATGTAATAATACAGTATGCTTTTTAGTGTTACTTCTGCACTAGACATTTAATTACAGTCTTTGTGAGACATGTTATCTGTATAGTAACCAGTGCATAAAAAGAATGATATTTACTTTTACATACAAGCTCTTGCTTGCCAGCTTTCTTTTTAAGATTATAGATTAAGATCTCCAATCCAGAATGTTCATGACTTCAATGAAAACAACTTAATTTGACACAATTTTGGGGAGGAATGGAGCATTTATTGTAATAGTACTGCTTCTCTAGTCACACTTTTTGCAGTAATACTTGAACTGCTGTTTAGCAGTGGGGTTTTTTTTCTGTGCGAGGGCCCAAACTCAGCGTTTCTTTGCTTGTTCAAAGGGTAGATTTTAGAATATCAAATGAAAAAGCATGTCTAATTTTTTATTGTGAAGTAGGATTAAAAAAACTTCTAAGCGTAGTATGGTAGGTTTTTCACAGGTACAGTTTATTGCTAAGAGGAAATTTGGAGCTTGCTTTTGCTATGCCCGATATTGACTATTGCCTGAAACATACACTGGATAATATGAATTTATGGGGTTCATAGCTTGGTTCACCCATTGCTGTGGAAAAGTGAGCACATTTGCAAAAAGGTGCATACAATTAATTTTGCTTTTGATATGTTTCCAGATTCCCCTAACTGTGGAAGGTGCTCCGTGACATAGTGAACTTCCCACAGTTCCTAAGTCCCGCACTGCCGTCATTGCAGGATGAGGCATAAGGGAAAAGAAACCGCATCCAGCTGTTTTAAAGTAGAGCTTTTCAGTCAATAATATCTATCATACATCTTCTTTTAGGTCTTGTTTCTCATTTCTTATCTAGCAGTACTGTGCAGGAACGGTATGATATAGGTTTTGAGCCCCTAGTTTCGGTGTGCTTTGTAAGAAAATCCCACAGTAAAGTCAATCGGTCAAAATCAATCTCTGTCCCATTGACTGTATTTTATTGACTTTATTTTTCTTTTTTTCTTCACTTGACTCACTGAATACCATTTTTGCCATTCCTGATGACTTTCGTTATAATCTTTTCAAGACAATTTTATAGCATGTTTGCATTTGAAACTTGTGATTCCCCTACTTTATTTGGGCTGCGAGCCCTACTAGTAACCGACTTCTGCATTGCCGCTTAAAATGACAATTAGGATACTCATAGGTGTAGTTATTGTTTTCTAAGCATTCCAGAAGAATTTTATGGATACCATGCAGGAGAACTGAACCAGTAGAATTTCTTTATATGTTTGGCAGGATGACAGATATGCTGTAAGAAGCATTATACTGTCTGATAAATTGCATTACCAAGCACTATTTCATATAAGTTCTGTCTCTTTAAAAATGCAGTCTCCTCTATTTGCCCTATTAATTGTTGATATGTTGCCATCCACGAGACAAAAATTAGAGCTGTAATTAAATAATCATGTGATGCTCCTTAGTGCCAGTGAGAGCAAACTCATTTTTCCAGGCCCTGATGGTCACTGATTATTGTATTACTACTGGCTTGCTTTATTTTTTTTTAATGGCTCTATATTGCTGGGTTACCTAACCACTGCCCTTCTTTTCAAAATTAAAGGAATTGAAGAACATTAAGTCACTTAATTGGCCAGTAGTCTGTGGGGATACAAAGTAGTCATACCTTCTCTGCTTTTTGGTCACTCGGTTCTACTGGGAGAACTACATCAGTGGTGTGGTTGTGTGCCATTTAATTTACACTGGTGTTTTGGCTGGGATGGATGCATATAGGGAATGCCAGGAGAATTACAAAAGGAGCAGGGTATTAAAATTCAGAAATGATTAAAATTGAAATAAAAGGATGCTGCTGCTTTGCCAGTACTCTGGCAGTCATAATGACACATAGAGATTAGTTTCCACCTTCATCTTTTCCTTCTTTCTCATTTCCTCTTGTTTATTGTTGACACATTTTCCTTATGTCTCTGCTTCTCAGCGCTTTTTTTTCACTGTTACATATTCCTACTTTTTCTCTTTCCTTAAGCATGGAGAAGCTTACTTAACCTTATTATAACAATAACAGAATAGGTTATTAATATTTAATATGCACATGATTAAAATTTCTCTCTTAAACATAGGTCAGCTCTATTATTAACTGACATGTTATTTTTCATTAAAAAATTTTTATTCTGCCCTTACGGTTTCTCAAACACCCTTTACTTTGGTGGTGATTTAACACATAATGTTTAGAAAACTGTGTTAGGCTAGTGAAAAAAAAGAACTTACCAGTCATGGATAATCAATTATGCATGAATTCAGATATAACAGATGGAAACTGGTGAGTTAAAGTTTCTCTTTAGCTTCGTGATTTTTTTGTTTTGTTTTTGTGACACCTGTCTCTTATGTATAGATAAACATCTAACATAGCATACTGCTTTTCATGCATCTTTGTGTTTTTTGCTTTTTGGGTTTGGGGTTTTTTTATTTCTTTTTGGTTTTGTTGGTGTGGCATAAACTTATTTTCCCCTGTTTATAACTTACTATTTTTAATTTGTTTGTCTGTGAGCATTTCTATACTGCCTGCCTTTCCGAGGGCTGAAGTGTCCTGCGATGAAGCAAGCATTTAATCTTCTAATAAACTACACAATGTAATTTGACCTTAAAATTGTGTCAGCATGATATTTTAAATTATAGGAGTTCATTTTTGCCTTCAGCTGCTCATGGACTATAGTGTTACGACATTAAAGCAACAGGGTAGACTGCGGCTGGGCATATGTATTCATATATGCATATATGCACATTTTTGTGATTGTGATACTTATATAGGCGTTCCCTCCAGAAGCATTAATTAAATTTCTTTCAATCATTTGACAATGAAGTAGATTGCTTTACTGCTTTTTATTAAAAAGTTCAGTATGGACTGAGCGCAATACTTCTTTTGGTCATGGAAAGAATTTTACAGAACTAAATCAAGCGAAAATGACAATAAGTCTTTTGATATGCCCACAGCAATGACCACTTGGTATTAAGTAAATGAAGATATGAATATGTTTTCTTTTTATTTTTATACAAAAGTATCTAAAAGAGTTTCAAGCATGAGTTTAGATGTGAGATGTGTTTCTGTGTAGTTCATTCGTGGCAGCATATTGAGCGATTCTTGTATTTGAAGGTGTTTGAAAAATATGGGGGTAAGTTGATTTGGATGTTATTTTTCTACAACTGTAATAATTTGGAGCATTTCTTCACCTGGCCCCATCTACTTTGGAAGTGGCACATTTGCAGATGTGGTGCAGAGAGGTTTTCCATCTGCATATCCATAAAGGAAAAATGAATTAAGAGAATGCACTGCATCTTTCATGAGCAGAATATTCCAAAACTTCTCATTTTATCAACATTTGTGAAGGAAAAATCTAATACAGGAAGGAGTTTGTAGCATAACCTGCAAGAAGCAAATTACAGAAAAGACATCTTTCCCCACAAATTTTTGTATTTAACACAGGAACTAACTTTTTACACACCTGTTACGACATTTCCTTCAAGTGTTTTCATGAGTATAAATTACTATCATAAATATTAACCTAATTTTGCCCTAAAAAAACTGTATTCTAGTGAGTTTCCAGCTGCTGCTCTCCATCCAGTTTGTTTCCATTGTAACCACTTAGCAGGAAATCTAGAAACATAGTTGCTTTAAGAAAATATACACATCAAATACTTCAATACATGCTTGTTATTTTCTCTCTTTGTGTATGTGTGTGTGTATGTGTTTGGTTTTTGGTTTTTTGGTGTTTTTGTTGGTTTTTTTCCTAAATCAGAACAAGTATGTTTAACATTTTGAAGTTATTTGGTTTTGCTTTATGTTGTTTGCATTAAACTAAGCATACTCTGACATATGTATAAATGACCTTTATCTTAGTGACACTGCATATGCTAAACCTTTTGTAGTTAGCACCTGGTAATATTAACAGGTATTTTGTTCCTTAAAAGAGCTGTGAATATTAACAGCTAATTGCTCCTGAATAGAACTGAAAAACTCACTCATTTCATCTTTGTTACTGTGGAATCATCTGAGTTTGATATTGGAAGGAGCCCTAGAAGAAAATGCTAATTTGGCCAAAACCACCAACTTTCATTTTGTTTTACACCAAAACCACACATTTTGCATGTATTTCATGTACAGTGAATATTGACTCCTGTCAAGTTTGGCCATAATTAGATGCACAGTTTTACTTACAAGGTTTTGAACCTTAGAAAAAGTGTAGCAGAACATGTGCAGAGTTCTGAGTTAATGAAACTGGAAACAGGACATTTCATGTGGTTTTGTGTTTCATAATGAAAGTTTGACATAGTTCAATTCATCAATCAGTTCTAACCATTTCCTTCTACTTAAAACTCTTCCATGTTTTCAGTTTGTGTCACTAGATTTTTAGTTGTACTATCAGGTCAGTGACAGATATGATTCTCCTGTTGGTGAAGAATCCCTATGTAAGAACTCAACATGGTTGCAGCTCTACAGCACGAACATCTAAGTCTAGATAACAATACCTGAATAATCCTCTGTAGGGCTAAGTGCAGCAGTTCAGATGTTTTCTACCGTAATGCACAGCTTTGCTTGGGCTGTGCGAAATTCATCCCTACCCAGAACTGTTGGATCAAATTTCTGTATTCGTGAAAGCATACTAACTGGGATAGAAGCACAGGGGTTGGAAGTGAGGGAAAATGAGTCACAAAATGGAAAAAAAAAAAAGCAGAACCAGTCAAAAAATTGCAAACAACATTGAAAAACACTTAGGAGATAACTTGGTGTAACTTTTCTTTTAACAAGTAAAAATAACAGGAACTGTGGCTTTCTATGTCCAGGGATCATGATTTACATACTGTCAAATTAATAGAGCTTCTATTCAGACACATCCCTAAAATAACCACTTATCAACTGACTCTTTTAGGTAACAATTATATGCCCATCTCATGCCTAGGAGTTATCTAGTGTTGTGATGATGAGGGCTTTAGCAGGAACCACTCTTTTTTCATCTCTCAGTGTCCCACATTAAGCATCTTCACATGAAAGACCTAAAAATTATACCTCTGGGTAGAAAGCTGTGAAATTAGTGACCTGCTGAACATACATTTATGACATGGGAAACTTGGCTGAACCTAAGAAGCCAACTTTCCTCCTTTCTTTGAGCTGCCTAATTGCATAAAATATTATTATATAAAGCTCTATTGCATTTTTTTTAATTTGTTCTTTTTTGTGGAAGTAGTTGGCTGTAGTTGCCACATGGAAATTACAAGCATGACTCATCAAGGTCCTAGTCTAGTGTTAAGGATGGAAGAGAATATGGTCTTCAAAATGCTTTTTTTAAACTTGAAGCTTTTTATTTGACGTGGTTCTGAAGTCCACAGTCATAAAACATACTGGCTTATATTAAATGACATACAGGTAGTGTTTGTGGGAGTTGATGTCCTACTATTGATAGCAAAAAGTGAACTCAGTTTGTCCACATAGCAGGCAAGAGACTGTGCAACTACAGAGTAAGATTTATGTGATTAACCACTAATACTGATTGCTGTGATCTTTTATGGGAAAGTGGGCACCTCTCTATTACAATTTTAAGCAGCTAAGATTTCTTGTGGCAACCAGGGGTGAAAGACTCGCTATTCTCATTAGTGCTCTTGTTCACCCTTCACTACATTATGCCACACAGATTTGTTGGATTTTGCTCCATAATTTTCTTCCAGCATTTTGCCTCTCCATGACTCACCAAGGGGTGAACTGAAATAACTGTTGGGGACACATCTGCAGAAGTATGTATTTACTTCAGTTGCACAAGCATCTTAGTCAAAATAGACATACAGCTATGAAATGACTTGCACAAAATGGTGCAGTAGTTTGACTAAAAGTAACTTGTTTTATCCATAATCACATTTTGCATATTCTTATTCAACTCCATTTTAAAAAAAGATTCCGTGATTGAAGTACATTGCAGATAATATTTGCAGGAGTAAACGAGCCTCGTCACAGAGGCAATCAATAGGGAGATGTCTGTTTGTATATGATTTTACATATCTGCAAGCTAGCTGAGACATCCAGCTAAAAAATGCTGCACCATGGGACACTGTGTAGATATCTGATACTTCCCAGGAGCCTTGGGGTCTGTTAACTAATGAATGCACTACATGTAGCCATATATGTAGGTTTTTCACCTCTGACAAATATGGTAAGGATAATTTACTTCACTTAATAACCAATTAAGTGCAGTTCAATACAGCTGACTATCGTAAGTTAAATATTCATTTTACGTAACTGTTTCAGGACATGGTGTGTGAGAGAACACAAACGAGCAGAAATTGCTCATGCAAAATGTGAGAGGGGACGACAGCTTGTGTGCGATGCCTTTCAGTGCTATGAATTTCATTTCATAGCACTTTTGCTTTTTGACAGGCATCCTATCCAGGCTGGGGCAGGTTGCAGTCAAAAAAATCTAGGTTGGTATGTAACTTTTGAGTTCAGCGTGGGGGATGTCGCAGAATGCTGTGATTCACATTGGTGTGCATTGGATTCTTGGGTCGTATGTAAATTGAGATTGCCGCAGTCAGGTTGGTTGAAGCATTTGAGCGGTGTCAGGCAACTGTTGTTGTTCAGGGCAAATCGAAGGGGAAGTTAGTCTGAGGAGACTGAAAAACAACTTTAGTCTGAGGTGCAAAACTTGTAGGGCCATGGGACTGTGTTGGCAGAGCAGCAGTGATGTGCTGAGGTTTGCACAGGTAGACATGGGAAAGGACTGTGGGGTGCATCCTTCCCCTTCACCCACAGTTCTGTCTAACCCACGTGAAAGCAGGCACAAGCCCTCTGGGGTGTAACCCACCTTCCGGCCACAGATGTTTTTTACCTTCAGAAAGCCACGGAATGGTACTGCCATTGCCTTGCTGTCCAGCAGCTACCATTAGCCATAGATGTGCGCCCGTCACACCTTCAGTGGGGGAAATGCATTCAAATTCCCACTGAAGAGAATTTCCTAGCTGTTCCGCTGCTGTTGCACAGCTCTGCATCACCTCCAGCATGGGACGGTGCTTACAGGTTGCCCAAAGGGCTGCAGCATTGTCAGAAGTACATATGTGTAAAAGCCAATCAGCCTGATCTCCCCAAAGAAATCTGATAAAAGAGAATACACAGTCATGCTGGTTTAGCTCTGCTGCCAGGTCATTTCTGTTTGCATTGCACAAGAGCCAAGCCTCAAGATTTGGGCCCATATTTCCTAATTTATTTTGAACAAGAAAATATTGGAACAGAGACCTTAGGAGGCACTGAGGCAGCATACCACACTGGAGAATTTGTTTTGCTTTGCAGCTACTGAGACTGCTGCTCGAGAGTTAATTCACCATGGGGTTGAAAATACGCAGCCCAACTTTTTAAATATTTGTCTTATTTCAACATAAGCTAGGGCAAAATGCATTTATATATAATAAAAACAGTGCAACAACTTTATTAAGGATTAATAACCTTTATTAAGCATATATTTGCCTGCTGTATGTTGACTAGAAGCTATGAAAAATGTGATGTTACTATTGCCGCGTGTTTAAATGATTGCCTGCATATGTATCCATGACAATATCTATTCATCTTCTGTTCTTTATATATGTTTTTATTATAAATATCTTTATTCTGGCTGAGCATTTTAATATCAAAGTTGACACAGTGAAGTGCAAATTGGAATAGGTCAAATGAAAATGAGATATCTGTATCTGGAATTATTTCCAAGTAGTTCGGTATTGATAAGAGATATCTGATTGTTGTCTATCTGTCAAGATGTAGCAGCCTTCAGTAATTCGTGCTTTCTAGTCAAAGCAGGGGTTTCACGCTCAGCTTTCCAAGTCTGTAGTAAATACTTTACCAGGCATAAGTGGTGTATGGGAATTAGATTAATCCATGTGGTAGAGAGTTTATAAGGTTTAGTGCATATATGCAATTTCAAGAAGAGAATTCTTTTCCATAATCATTTATCTCAAGCATGGGAAGCATATGCACAATTATATAATTAACAGAATATTTGTTTGTCAGTGTTTGGTTATGTGCGTAATAATATCATTATTAGGCCTTCTGTGCTCCTGTATTATCAGATTGTTATCTCCCTGCTCCTTTAATTCACCATCTCTGCTTTTTAGATTAATCACTTTGTTTTAATCCAAACACTGTGTCGGNATATTTTTTTTTTTAAAGAGGGACTGACTGAACTCTCTCTTGTTGAAAAAAGATTGGTTTCTAAACAAACAACCCGCTAGACAGTTACCCCTTGATCATATGTTATGGAAGATGTCATCTACATTTTCCCTTGTTTTTCTTTGTGAAACATGTTTCTTTGGTTTTGGGGTTTGGTTTTTATTTTTCCTTTTCAGCAGTCTCGGTAATGATCTTAGTAAGCCTTTTCAAGACACACAACATAGGTACAACTTTTCATGTTTCATACATATGCCACCTCCACTTGCTCTGCTTTGAATAATAGTATTATGTAACAGTGTATTCATTTTCCAACCTTGCATTTCTTTGCTTCTGAGATTATAATCTATTTTATGCACTGCAGAATACGATAAATATTTAATGCATTTAGCCCTATTACCATTTTTTTTTCCNATCTATTCATCTTCTGTTCTTTATATATGTTTTTATTATAAATATCTTTATTCTGGCTGAGCATTTTAATATCAAAGTTGACACAGTGAAGTGCAAATTGGAATAGGTCAAATGAAAATGAGATATCTGTATCTGGAATTATTTCCAAGTAGTTCGGTATTGATAAGAGATATCTGATTGTTGTCTATCTGTCAAGATGTAGCAGCCTTCAGTAATTCGTGCTTTCTAGTCAAAGCAGGGGTTTCACGCTCAGCTTTCCAAGTCTGTAGTAAATACTTTACCAGGCATAAGTGGTGTATGGGAATTAGATTAATCCATGTGGTAGAGAGTTTATAAGGTTTAGTGCATATATGCAATTTCAAGAAGAGAATTCTTTTCCATAATCATTTATCTCAAGCATGGGAAGCATATGCACAATTATATAATTAACAGAATATTTGTTTGTCAGTGTTTGGTTATGTGCGTAATAATATCATTATTAGGCCTTCTGTGCTCCTGTATTATCAGATTGTTATCTCCCTGCTCCTTTAATTCACCATCTCTGCTTTTTAGATTAATCACTTTGTTTTAATCCAAACACTGTGTCGGTTTTTTTGGGTTTTGTTTTTTTTGGATTTTTTCTAACCAGGAACAGAATGATTTGTGAACACCAAAGCAAAAGTTATTTTGGAAGATTTTAATCTTTTGTTGTTGTTATTTGTTTTTGTTATTGTCATATCTGGTAATCATTTTTATAAGGTGGAATTTTAGTCCCAAATCTTGTTCCAGATCATATTTGCTCTATTCTAATCAGCTCTGCATCTCTTAAATTATCTTCAGTGTCCTTTTCCTCCATCATGCTGCAGGCAGCATACTGCCAGCTGAAACTCTCACATCCTTCATGATTTTCTTCTTTAGTGGCCAGTCTTGCTTACTGCTGAAGTTTAAATTTACCTTATCAGGCTTTTCTGAAAAGGTTGAAAAGATAATACATTGATATTTTCCATTGTGCCCACAAAGTTTGAATTAAACTAGTTAATACAGTTTTCCTCCAAGTATTCAAATGTATTGGGAAAAGTAAACATCAATGTGATTCTTTACCTTGTCTTGATGTATTCTTCTTCTTTAATAATAAGTAATATATGCGTAGTGCAAAATTTTCTCTTTATAGATTTAATGATTTGCCTTTTCTGTGTTCAGAGGCCATACTATTTTGTGTATTACAGGACTGGTATTAGCCTTCTCACTCACCTACTTTTTGCTGCTGCCTCATGTTTATATTTTGTTGTTGCTTTGTTGTCGGTTGTTTTAAAGTTACTGCCCTAAACATTTTGGTTACATACCTGTCTATGCGGTAATTCATGTTTTCTTTGGTTGATGATGCAATTTTCCCTTTAGACATAGTCTATTCAAACACCATGCATTTTATCAATAAAGAAGTTTAATTTTTCCCTTATCTCGCAGCTTGTACAAACTTGTTGCTTTCAAGTTTGTCTAATTGGGTTACTTTCTTCCAAGTGCATGACGGGAAAAAGCCATGTCTGTCTCGCAGTTACTTATTTTGTCAATACTTTACCACCTTTTAGCTTTCACCTTTCAGGGGTGGCTTTCGGTCCCGCGCTGCGGACTTGACACAGGGACAGTTTTGTGGCGTGGGGATGTGGCATCTCGCCGTCCCGAGCGCGGAGCGATGTATCGCTCTCACCCACGGTGTGCTGCAGCTTGCTCTGGTTGGCCGCGGCGCCCACCGGAGCCGCGGTGGATGATGCTCTCCGCGGAACGAGGCCGGTTTCACTCAGCCTCGGCCGCCTTTCAGAACCGCGGCTGGTGCCGTTCCTTCCTCCCTGTCGGTATCGAAGGCAAGGGGAGGGAAGGAGAAACTTCTTTCCCCAACGTGGGCCGCTGGCTTCCTGGGGCGGCACCCGCGGCGCGCCCCCACCTGCGGGACCTGCGGGGCCGCCGCCGCCGTGCACCTGCCCGGCGCGGCCCGCGCAGGCTCC
>VYZP01038686.1:0-32012 GCA_013400635.1 Hypocryptadius cinnamomeus | reverse complement strand
AAAATAGAACTGCCTGCATGTGTGTAGTCCTGTAAGTCCTGTAAGAAAGAGGTTCCTTCTTTGGTATTTTTCTATTTTTTCCTAAAAAACCCCATGAACAAACAAACAAACAAAAACAAAAACAAAAAAACAGAACAAAATCCCAATATGAAAAAAACCAGAATTTTTTTTCCTCCCTATGAATTTTGAGCTAGGTTTTCATTATCTAGTCATGATTTGTCTGACTAGATAACTTGAGACTAATGAGGTCACTGTAGCTTAATATTTATTTGCATTTACTAATATCAAACAACACAGTTTAATAGGGCAGTGGGGGGGAGGTGTTGCAGGCTTTTTTATGATGAATTAGAAAGCCAACTCCAATCAGTTTTTAGTAGTATGATGAGCATATTCAAAATGTCCAGAATTCAGTAGCAACTGCTGAGAGCTAGATTCTGATGATGATAACACCTTTGCTCTGTAAGTAGCCCATTATATTTTAATTCTGTACAGACCATGCTAAGAAGTTGCAAAGCAAAATGATCCAGGAATAAAAACTGAAAAGAAGAAACCCATACCCACAGTACTGGTTTGCCCGTCAGTAAGCACTTGTCAGGGTAAGTAATTAGAATAAAAGAGAAATATTTATCTATACAAACTAACATTTGCAAAACAGAGGTCAAACTAATTTTATTTGCAAATGTTCTTGCTTTTCCAGTGATGAAAATACAGTACTGTATTCCATTTTCTTTCGACACAATAGGATTTCCAGAATAGTGTTCCTTTAACTACTCACAATAGTTCCCCACAAAATCAAGGGTAGATCCAGATGTTTGCATAACAGTATCTAAAAGAGGAACTTCCTGAGCTTGTTCAAGAATATTTTCATGAGCAATAATTTCTATAGAAAATTGAGAGAGAATATGTATAGGAACTAAGATGTTAGCACATATTTGTCCTCTCACAGCATCCAAACAAGTAAAAAATGGCTGGAATCCATCATACTTAACACAATGCAAACAGAACCTTCTTAATAAAAAGCGAATGAGCAATTTTTATAACTACATAATTGCAAAACTTTATCTAATTTAGAAGATCAGACACTGAAATATTGAATGAGAACTACTTTTATCACAAGAATTATACTTGAACTTATTGTCAATATTGCTAAAACAGCATATAATTTGAATGCCTCAAATGTGACTGCCAATTTGTGCATGGGTTTTTTTCTTCTCACATCATTTTCACAGCTGTATTAACCTTATATTCAGAGACTGTGAAGAAAGGGTAGCAGAGAAAGTCCACAGCAGTGGACTACAGTACATAAATCAAGCATTTCCCAAAACTGACCTTATTTATGAAGAAATACTGAAACTTTTGCTAGATTTGAATTCTTATGCCTACAGGAATCAATTCCCTAATGTGATTATACAATGTGAAAAAGGCTAGGATGTGTTGCAGCATACATGCACTTTACGATGTTTGCTCCCTGCACTCCTAATTCCCTGAGCTCCGTGCTCCCTTTCGAAGCAAAGGGAAGCTCCTTTTCTGCAGCTGCTTTCTTCTCCCTGCCTGCCTGCCTAGGCTTCCTTTAATGGAAATCAAGCCACACTGGGAAAGAATCCATTTGCAGAGCTCGTCCATGACAAAGTCAGGGTGTTGCCAGGTCATGATGCACCTGCAGCAGGGAACTGAGAAGTTATTCAGGATCACACATCATAAGCATAGCCAATGTTTAGTACAACACAGGACAAAGATTTCATAACAACTCACTGAGGACAGGAAGGATGCCATAACAATTTAAGTTACAGGAGGATGCAAAGATTTTTTCAATTACCCAAGGTGGAACTTGTATTTAAAATTGCTAGTTTCCTAAATATGATTTCATAAATGAAATAATTTTATCATCTGGCCAAATATCACTACTTCCTTGCCTAAAAAGAGGTATTAATACTTGATCAGGACAAACAAGAATTATACCCATCTTTCAACTAAGAATGCTGGGCAAGAAAGCAAATCCAGCTGGAAGATGTTTCCACAGGAAGTCTCACTGCCTCTATCTTCCAATGAAGATGAAAACCTAGAATCCTATTTATCTGTCACTGCTGTTACAACTTTTGTAACATCCCTGTGACTCTCCATGCTAATTTACTGTGAGAACTTCACAAAATTGTATTTCTGTACACAGAAATACTGTGATACAGACATACTGTTGGAGCACACATAGTAAATCTAATCTGCCCTCCAGGAAACAGCAGTTTACCAAGAAAACTTGCAACAGAAACAAAAATCCTTTTTATTCTCAGGAAGTTTGTGTTCCAGGACAGCTTGCTTGCAGGTGTATGAAGCCCATGAAAGAAGAGGGAATCTGTGCTTTTATATATTCATTGAAAAAAACCTTCTTCAAGGCAGACTTGAAGCTGTGCAAAACTTTCTGAAAATACAGACATTAAATCCTGATAAATACTCAGAACTGACTGATCATGGCTGAATAACTGTGAGAAAATGACAAGTACTATTTGAAAAGGGAGTCTTTCAGTGAAAAAGACTGAAGGTAGAACATCTAACATTGGTACCCTTTTGATATATTTTCAAACAGCATGAGACACATTCTTGAAGAAGGAATTTATGAGCCTTAAGTAAGAGTGATTTCTAACTGAGAGGATTTAACATTGTCCAGAAAAGGACATATTCAGTAAGATGTGGATAAATCAATGAAACCTCTTCTGAATTTGATGTAATTTAGTAAGATGCCTTTAGACATATCAGTGGTAGTATGTCTTCCACAGTGTTTTCAACTTCCTAAAACAAGAACCAATAAGAGAATATTAACCAGGTGGCAGAAATATCAAACCTCCACAATTAATCTCAGTTCAGATGTTTTTTAGATAGTACAAGACTAAGTTAACTCTTCAGCTGGCATCACACCTTTTGGTACCTAGATTGATCTTAGACAGATCTTAAAAAGGCAGAGTGAATGAAGTTTTTCAAATTTCCATCCATCTTCAAGCTTAATTCTCACCTCCTGTTGTGTAAACCCCAATTTGATTACTACTGCCATGGATTAGGTGACTGTCACCTTTCTGTGCTGTGTGTACCTGCTCTGCACTGGAGTGGAAAGGTAATGTGTTTCTCATGGGAGACTCCAACAAACACCATTACATGGCAATCCTGAAAATGCATCATTACACAGTGGGATAGAAATTACAATTAAAACAAGAAGCATGATGTAAAAAAAGAAAAAAAGAAAGAAAAAGAATCAAAGCTACAAAGCCAAGAATTAGGGCAAGAATTAAGTTTGTCCATGCCTTAAAAAAAGATGCACAGCACAGCCACGTCACCCTTTTATTATTGGTTCAATAATCCACTAATTAGAGGTGAACTGAGGCAGAGAATCCATGAGGACTCTGATTGACCAGATTGACTTCACAAGTGAAAACATAAATGAGCACTACAGCCAAGTGGACTTCTACGTGGAGCACTGCACATTTGCAGCAGTGCAATTTCTAATGCCAATGATAAAAGCAAATAGGATCATTTTAGGCTGCCATAAACATTACATGGCCTGCATTAGGGAGAGAACAGCCAGCATGTGGCAGGTAATGCTTCCCCTCTACTCAGTACTGGCAAAGCACATCTGAATTTCTGGGTCTAAGCCTTGGCTCCCCAGTACGAGGGAGAGACATGGACTTACAGCAGCAAGTGCAGCAAAGGATGCTAAAATGGTTAAGGGACAGCAGCATCTGATGTACCAAGAGTGGAGGACACAGCTGTGACTGTTCAGACTAAGGGAGGCTCCTGGAGATCTTATCCACAGGTATAAATATCTAACAGCAGAGAAAAGAATAGGGAGCTGGACTCTTCCCAGTGGCATCCTGTGTAAAGAGAGGAGGATGTGTATTTCACAAACTGAAATACAGGACATTCCTTTTAAATATAGGAAAATAACTTTTTTTTTTTTTTTTTTCTTTTTTGCTGTGAAGGTTGTCAAACACTGCAACGTGATGTTTAAAGATGTTGTGGAGTCTTCATCCTTGAAGACACTAGAAATTTGGCTGGACACCATGCTGAACAATGTGTTCTAGTTCACCCTGCTCTGAGCAGCAGGGTTGGATTAGCTCAAATCCAGAGGTAACTTCCAACCTCATTCTTTCTGCCATTCTATTATCTGCCAGCATTTCCAGCCCCACAGTGCCTGAAGCCATCCAGGCTGAGCCATCAGCTGCTCAGCACCACAGGGCTGCAGCTTTCTGTATTTTCAGAAATTTCAGTTGCCATGGGGGAGATGATACATTTGAGAGGTGCTTCTTTGAAGACATCTGATTTGAGAACTTGAATTAAATACAGCAGATGCCAGTAAATGGCAGTTTAGGAGTGTTAATTATGCTCTGAATTATGATGCCCTTAATTTGATTATACATATATCCTAGCAGCATTACATATAATACAATCTTTCCATCTTATTGGTCAAAAAAAATGAACTTTATTTTGTAGAAGAAAATTTTAAAAATGTTGCCATTTTTAAGTGTGACATAAGTGTTCCTTAAATAAAACATGATATCTTTTTTGGTATTTGTAGGATCTTATGGATCTTATGGAAGGAATCTAATCTAATTTTGTTTGGAGAACTAACTTTCCAACGACTAAAGTAAAATGAATACTGCCTTGTATTAATACTTCAATTAATACAGCTTCAAATACTATTCTCTTCTTTCAAATACTCACTGCAAAGATCCTATTCATAAGCATGTTCTTTGTTTTATATGGTGCAAGTTTGCAAGTCATTGCTAGTACACACATAACAAGTGACAGGGATGAACAGTGGCTTTCCAAGAACTATGGGAGACCCTTGGTGTGCTGATGATTCAGCTCCTCACCAAATGTCCAAATTCGCTGTTCTTGCCCAGTGTTTGTCACCCTGGTCACAGCAGGTTTACACTGCAGTGATCATCATATCTAAATCTGCATGGCACATCCTGGAATAGGAATTCTCTGTGCAACAGAAGCTCTTACTCCTTTTGGTACAGAAACCTGATAATGGAATTCACTTATATCAGTTGCTCAGAAGCTGTTTCTACTTTTTTTTTCCAGAAATGTCTGGTTCCCCGAGGCAAGAAAAGTGAGACTGAAAAGTGAGAGTTAGAGTAGCTTGCAAATGAGGGCAAACATTAGTGGGGCCACACCTTGCCTTGAGACTAATTTTTGTTTTTGAAGGCAAGACACTGCATCAATGCATTATCTATTAATACAGTAGTTTTATGAGGTACACAAAGTCCTATGCTATTTATCACTCAAGTTTCATATTGCTTGTCGATGACTTCAGAAATGGCAACAAATTGGGCTTTGGCAGATTTATTTTCAGTTGACTAACTGGTGGCTGAAGGAATTAATCACTTCTTTAGCTGACAGATTTATCTTCTTTTAACATGGCAGGCAGGGAAGCATGGTGTGAAGCAGATATATTTATTAAACCATCCTTCAGTCCTGACAGTCAGGGAGGCAACAAAACGTTCACACCTTAAATTTGATACCCTCTCTTGTGTAAAGTTGGTCTGTTCAAAACCACTGGGAGATGTGCTACTTTTGTTTTGGTTGATTTTGACACAAGCTTATTACGGTACAACAATCAGTGAGCCACAAGAAATAATACCCCTCTTCTCTTGCTGTGTAGTATGGTTCTCCTCCAACCTCATCCTTCAGCTTACAACAGCCGTTTTTCCTGGTGAAATTTTCTGTTTGCTTCCATGTGACTTGATAAGGCAAAGTTCCTGCTGTGAACTCAGTCACTGTTAATTGTCCAAGCCGGACAAAATTATTTATCCTCCTGGGCATCCAAAAACTATCCATTGGTTCCATCCACTGAAAATACCATGAAAATGCTTTGGTAACGATTTAAAATTTGTTGACTTATCATTCTGGTGGCATGCAAGAATTAAGAGCACAATTTCAGACCTGGGCAACTCTACAAGGAGCGTTTTATCAATTTGTGCTCTAAATTGAAGTTGGCCATCTGATATGCTGATGTTGTGTAAACGATTCTTTTATTCTGTGCTTATCTGGAAAGGCATTTCCCTTCTTTCATTGCTTAGGTATGAGCTTAAATAGTAGCACTCCAAGGCTACAGTAAAAAAGGTATATATCACATATTGCACGGAATATCACTAGCAACAAGTAAATATAATACGTGGTAGAGAAAATGCGAATAAAACAAATATGGCAGCACACGTTTTCGAACAGAAGGGTATGTGGAAGGATACTGGTGTGGAAAAGACGTCAGTAACCACAGCGCCTTGCCCCCAGTGACACAGGCTCCTACTGGCGCGGAAGCCGCAGACAGAAGCTCCCGAGTGCGCAGACTGACATTTCTCGAAGCCTTAACCCGTGGGGGCCGCAAGGCGAGGGCGCACCGGCGGGGCGGGGAGCGGGGGTACCGGGACCCTGGACAGCGCTGGGACGGGGCGCCCGGCCGTGACCGCGGGGCGCGGCCGGGCCGGGGCTCTCTCCGGCCGGGCGGTGATCGGTGCTGAGCCCCGGCAGCGGGCGGGGGGCGCGGGAAGCCCTCTCCCCTCAGCGCCCCGAGCCCCGTGTGCGCCGTGCTGCGAGCCAGACATGGGCGTGAGCGAAACGGGGATCGATTCGGGGCTGGAAGCGCTCGGGGAGCCCGCTGAGGGCTCCAGCCACGAGCGGTGCTCCGGCGGCCTTTGTGCATTGTGAGGCTTTCTAAGAATTCGCGAATTGCTGATGCTCGTCCAGCTAATTAAAGCCATTCAGGGTGGTGTTACTGCGTTATGCTTAGGTAAGGTTTCTTACCCGGTTTTCAGAGCAATTGCTATCATTCCACCTCATGAATTAGACACCAGTCTGATATTTCATCGCATACTTGATGCTCTAACAATCACTTCATCTCTGCATCTGCTATTCCAATTATTTCTTTCTCGTAGGAAGAATAAATGGACCCCCAAACTGTGTTGCATTCATGACGATTAGCAGTTTTTCAGTCAATTTTCTCCCTCTTCTTTCCATTTCTTCAAGACTTTAGGCTCGTAATCCCTTTTCTGAGTGAATAGGTTTGTTTCTGTGGCTAAAGCTGAGTGGGCATTACTAGCCTGCATTTAGTATTCCCTTTATAAAATCATCACTATCTATAATCATGAACACTTGAAAACTTTTTCTCTCATATATAAAGGAGTGGTTTTATACATCTTTTAAACATCTTATGTCATGTCTCAAGCTTGATCTAATGCTTATTCTAAAATGGCTCTATTTTCAGAGCTGGTCACTTATTCTGGCGATGTAGTGAGGTGGCTTTCTAAGTTCAAAGGATAATTTAACAGGGAAAAACTCACAAGCAAGGATGCAGTGTGTCTGTAATGCTGTATTTGGGCTTTTCACTTCCACTGGACTACAGGTTTCACTGTGCTGCATGTGGGTTGCTCTAAAGAGAGATGGTCAGACATTTGCTATTTGGAATACTAGTAGCAAAACCAGCATTTTTATTCACTCGGTTTTTCCATTATTGAGTCTGAGAATACAGAGCTACAGAATAATGTAACAGAGGAATTTTTTTTCATAGCAAGTGTAAGAGTTTAATTATATTTGTATGAATAGAACAAAGTGTTTTACTTATTTGGAAGTGGTCTAATCTTAGAATTTTTCCTAAGACAAAACTCCCAATGGAGCCACTCCCTTTTCTTGTAGTTAGAATTAAGATGATTTGTTTCCAAACTACAAAAAGTAGTCCTAAGGAAACATACACTTTAAATCATATAAATGGGTCTACTACTTTTCTAGGGTCAGGAACAAAAGGTGGTGACAGGCTGTACTGGGAAGAGATTCCTGTAACAGACCATTTCACATGATTAATCAGAGAAGATAAGCAATTCAGGCATCCAGAGAATGTGTGCAAATGTGTTACAAATGTTCTTTTTGTAGGGAAGAGAATTGTAGAGAAGTTTCTTTCTTGGATTGTGTTGCTCTGGAGTGCTACATATGGCCATACGTTCTGATGACTGTTCTCTTTGCTTTGCCAGTAGCAAGAACCTTAAATGAACCAGGTGATTGTAAGGAAGCACGAGGAGTATGTAGCAATGATAAAAAAAACTTGGTGCTCCCATTCTCAAAAAAAAAAGCTGAAATCATGCTGATCCAAAGCAGTCAGGAAAAGTATGGAAGGAGAGAGAAGGAAAGCACATTTTCAGACTTCCTGGTTGTACTTCCTTTTTCTGTGGAAATATGTAGCTTGCAGCTATTATGAGTCATGACAATGCAAGATCATGAGGCAAACATTGGAGGAGAAGGTAAGGAATTCAGTTCTACAGTGGTTTTTTTTTCCCTTTTTGACATCAATAAAATGTCTCACCGAGGTCTTGCTGCCCTCTCTTCCACTGGCTCACTTGCTGAGTACTCAAATTAATCAAATTTTTAATAAAATACTCAAAACAAGAAGTCAGGGTCCATAAAAGTAAGTAGTCAAGTTGAATATATTTGTTTTGCTGGGATTAATGCTTTCTTTAAAAAAAATCTGTCCTTAGCTTTCTATGACACTCTGTTTCAAAACAGATCCCATAGTGAAATCAAAACATAAGTAAGAGTTGATAATAAAATCTAATATGCCAAATATCAGTAGCAGTCAAAACCTGCTATGTCATGCTATAAAAGATAAAATATCAATGCTATTATGAATATGAATGCCATCTGTTTAAGATTCTAAAAAAAATACAAATACTCAAAATAAATAGTCCAAGAAGCCAAGATAGAATTTCTAGCAAACACAGCTATTTTCCTTTTAACTGAAATGAGTTCTTAATAAAAAATCCTGTAATTCGTATTGTACTTTAAAAAATCCCCAAAAACTAAAAATCAAGCACTTCAGTACTACGTTCTAAATTATCCAAAAGGAAATATGTGTAAGGAGTTAGTGGCTGTATTTTGTGTCTACTTTGTAGACTAGCAACAGGTTTTTATAAAGAAAAATATATATTTTTTCTTTATAAAAGCTTAATCATTTAAGGAAAGTTCTGTATTGGTAAAAAGAAATCTTATTTTAAAAAATTCTTGGAAACTACAGGATGTGATTTAAAGTATTTTATTGTAATGTTATTGAGAAATCATTACATTTCCGATGGCACATTTTATTAACAAATGAAATTTGGGCCATTGGAGAGCTGCCATTAGAGGTTCTTTGCTGGGGTTCCTTGCACTTTTTGTACTATTTGCTTTTTAAAGACCTTTATTGTCTATGTGTCTTAAAATTTACTGTATTTATATAGATGTTTGCCATTGCAATTAAGATTTTTAGCATTTGAAATTAAATTAGGACCAAATCTCATATTTGACTTTACTTTGAATAGTCTTTGTAGCATGCCTTCACCATTTGAGATATGGCTGTATGAAGTTTGTGTATTGTATGGCTGTATGTATGATGTATATTCAGTGTGTCTTCCATGAATAGTTGTATCTCAAGTAGAGATTCAGGTTTATGATTAAACATATTGTATTTTTAAGTCAGTTCAAGGCATCGGTTTTTGTTCAACAAAGGAACACTGTTCAGGGCAGAATGTTAGTATCTATTTAATTTTAAAATTACAATGGAATTTAAGCATGTGCTTAAACTGACTAGGGCTTCTATCATGGTGTAAACAAAAAAATAATTTTTTCTAATAAAGGCCGCAAAATTTGCTAGAAAAGCAGATTTTTAATAAGATTTTTGTTTATAGATTCACATGTTTTGAGACAACTGAAAAAAAAACATTTTAATATCTATAGTTAAGCCTTTTCCTTGTACCATATGTACTGACTGCAGCTCATTTGGTGCTATGCTGTTCTTCCATTTTTTTGGTTGTCCTAATCGGGTGATGGCAGTTGTAGGTCAGTGCTAGGAAGTGGCTCACCACACAGGATATTTATTTTTGTAGATGTGGTGTTGAGAGCAAGCTGATATCAACTCCCTTTTTGTAGGAGTGCACGTTTCACTGTTCTGCTGCTTCATGACCTAAGCCAGAGCAAATGTGATCCCTACAGATTAATTTTACATCACCACAGAGAGGCCTCACCACGTCCTGTTCATTGATTCAGACCCCAGGCACCTCTGTGAGCTTCAGGGCCTCCACAGCCCTTCAGTCTTTAGGAGAATTCCACCCTATCAGAGCATAGTATTTTGTGATACTCAATTCCAGTTGTTTTTTATTAATGTTTCCTGTTATATGATAGTTTTGTTAAGTGGAATAGATGCCCTTGCTAAGAATATTACTGCTTTCAGATTTAATTGAGATTAACTGTATTTTAACTGACATTCTCAAATGCCCCCTTCCATGGTTCAGGCCTTTACTGCTACTTTTAAGCACTCTCCCAGCTACTTGAACTTGGCAGTATTGTGCTACACATTATTCTTGATTTTACTGCTCTGACTCTTTAAATTAGTTCCTTTGTATTACTTAAAGTCAATTTGTGAATTGATTTTCTTCTTGCATATTCACTATTCGCACTCGAAGTAGCTGTTCCAAGAGAATGGTGCCCTGCTAGCAGAAGCAGTCAAATGAACCCCTTTGTGCAAGTCAACCCCAGGAGGGTAATTCCTTTCAGGGAGGGCAGTAAGCCCAGATGATAACCAAGCTGTGACCTTGTGTTATTTCTTAGAGGGTACTTCCTTCATGAGAGCCCCTGTCTCTGCTTCCTATACATATGTATCTGCCTGTGAACAGAATGCTGTGCTGTCCCTGCTTGAGTGACAAGGCCACTTTTTCTCTGTCCTAAAGCAAGGGGAGAAATGCCTGGAGATTTGCACTCCTGTGGGGGGCTGTGGGGCACAGAGCTGTCTGGAACCCTCCCTTGGGATGGTTTGGCTATGCCTTGCACTTCACGCATGGCTATGCCCATTGATTGTTTCAGCTAAGTCCATATAGAAAATAGGTCAGCCATGCAGTGGCTCAGGAAGAGAGCTTCAATTGTGCAGTTGTAATCTAGAAACAGGACATGTTTATCATCTTGGAGGAGACTGGAACCACTTCCAAAGATGTTATCAAGCGTCGTGGAATCTAGCCCTTGGACAGCTATTTGTATTGGAGAGCTGCAGGGAGTATCCCATGCAAGCCATCCAATTGCCTCCCTGTGAATAAAGTTAAAATTTCTTGTTAGAGGGCTGCATGCTAAAATTCTTCGATTATTTTCCCCTCCACAAATGGAAGTTGAAAGAAACATACATTTATGAAGTGAATCTGTTCCTCAGCTCAGTTCTGAGTTATTCAGAACAAAAATATATCATGCTTTTGGGGAAAATGTATTTAGTGGGAATCCTCCTGGTGTAATTCTTGAATGTCACTGATTCCAGAGAGTGCAGTAAAACTTCTGGTTTCTGTGATGCCATGTACAGTAGTTGCTGCTAAACTCTCCACTTTTGATAAATAATAGTACAAAACCAAGTTTATCAATAGTATATTAGACAGAAGTGTGTTGTGCAGCGATGACTGCCTTTCTAATGCTGACCAAAGTAAATGTGTGTTTAATTTCATTTTAACCTTGCATTTCACTTGGCACTTGATACAGATGCAGACTGGTAAAAATTGTTCCGGGAAAGCTGATTGCCCTCCTCGGCAAATACAGAAACTCTTCACACACAAAAGAGCATTAGTAAAAGCCTGAATACAGAGGAACACCTCAGCAATATTTCTAGTTTGCTATTGGGAAAAATTGGGATTTTATGTTTACTCATAATGATTCTGTGATTTGAAAACACAAGACAATATGCTCAGGTGCTGCCTTCTGGTTAATAGGGAGGGGCATCTGCTTACGCGAATAGCTGTGTTTCTCCCTAGCCCTGACTGCTGGCATCCAGGACCCTAAAATACTCATTGCCATTCCTGTTTTAAATAGAACTGCTAAAAATGGCAAAATTTCCATGTCTTCAGAGAAAGCATGTATCAATCTAACTTTAAACCTCCTTTTTTGTTGTTTTTGCCGAAATTGTCTTCACAGTTGTCTCTTTTCTCTTTGCACTGGCAAGCTGAAAGTGCAAAACCATTTGCCTTCTCGATGAGAAAAATCTTTGGCGGACTGACACATTTCTGAAATTTTAGTGAAAATGTAGCCATTAGTCCATAGAGCTCACGAGGCATATTTAGAGGTAGGATTTTAGAATTTCCCCATGGGAAGAATGTTATGAAGGGAGAGAGTCTTGTGGCTTAAGTAACTTAGCAAGGCTTTTGGTCAATGGGGAACTGATTTTTTTCCTCAAAAGTTGTGACAGAAATAATTACAATTAATTATAGCTTGAATGAAACACTTCTTTTGATACAGTTAAAGTTCCCAAACAAGTTGCATTATATTAAAAACCGGCCAAGGGGAAATGTATTTCCTTTAAGGAATTATGAAGCCTTCAGAAGTAACAGAATGACATTAAACCTGCTATGTGTTAGCCATGAAGATTTAGTGTAAGGATACCTTCCTTGTTCTGCATGTATATTTAGCACCTGCATCCTTTTATGAATCCTATCTGCAAAATCTATTAGAATTTTACTGTGTAAAGTGTTTTCATCCCACTGTTGCTTTTAAAATCTGGCTGCCAATTTTTATAAGGTCAAACATGACTTTTCTAAATCACTCAGATCTATTAAACTGCCCAACAAACTTGTGCAATCTCTTAACTTGTGCTAAGACATCTGGATTCACTTCTTAGCTCGGCTGCTGTCTTCCTTTTGTGACCTCCAGCATGCCTTATTTCCCCACTTAAAAAGGAGGCATTGTTATGCTCCTTTCATATCCCATTTTTCTGTCTTAGCCATTCGGAGGGCAAACCCTTCAGGTCAGACATCGTCTTTTGCTGTATATTTCTTTATGGCCCTGCTCTTAACTGGAGCCTTCTGGGTTAAAATAAGCAAGTAATAGGCCTACCAACAGCAACAGAGAGAGAGAGCAGAATGCAGGGTATCAGTGGCACTATTCCTCTGCTAAGCAACCTCCCCAAGGACGACCTCACAGGTTAAATACCAGTATTTAAGTGTAAACAAAAGTTCTGTAAGAATTTTCACAAGTTGTGATCTTGCTGACTAAATAATGATACCTTCATGAATGTTGGAAGGTAATGAAATATTTCCCTTTGCAGACTAAAACATTTGGTTGTGTGGTGGCAGTGAAATAACACAGAGGAGACCAGTCTTCATCTCAAGTTAGGCACAGTTTGCAAAACCTTTTGATGTGCTTATGAGACAGAGACCACATTTGTAGTGTGACACTGAAAATCTGTTGCTGATTTGAAAATTAGTATCAGCTTCGATCAGGTTCGGATATATATATCCCTGTATATCACATGCTCGTGATCTGTGGAAGAGGCAGCATGATTGTCAACTATATGTGGAAAAAGTTACTGACCATAACAACAGTAAATTTTAGAACCAACAGAAGAATGGCTAGTCACAGTTTGAGATGTGCAGCTATACCATGCATGAGGTAGAGGTAGGTGGGCATCATGTCACTGACTATTCTCGTAGCAGATTAGAGACAGGCACTCAGAAATGCCAGTAAAAACTGGCTTTGATGGTTGCTTAATATATGAAATGCAGTTTCATGATATCTTCCTTTGAGTTTCTCTTTGAAAATTATTTGCAGTTCTAAGTAATCATAAGTTCTAAGCAAAAATGGGTTCAAACGATAGAGGGGAATTAAAAGGAAAAAGTATCTTTTCAAATAGGCTTTGAAACAGTGAAAAACAAGGGCTACTGATAGGATACAGGGGTATGATTTACCCATAGCAAAAACGAAAACAGAACATCTATCCCTGCCTGTGTTGTGGGCAGAATTTTGTTAGCAGGAAATTGGTATATGAAAAAATAAGATGATAAATAAGAGAGTGATAGTGGCAGAAAAACATCTAAAAAATAGTTATATTTTATTGCCATTTTTGTAAGCTATTATATTGTAAATGGCTGATCTGTTTAATGCTAGAATAAATATGCCCAAAAAGGCAGTTATATGGGTTTATATAACAAATACTCAGTGTTTTCTTTCCCAGCTGTTACACTACAGTAATGGAAAACACTCATGATCTTTAGTAAAATATTAATAAATGCATTCCGATCTTTAAACTTAGGTTTGGCACTCTGTCTTTTAGCAAAGAAGCTGCATTACTTAGGAATGCAATCCCAATGTCAGTTTAACATAGTACGGGCATCGTGGGACTTAGATGCCTGTTATAAACAGAGTTGAAAACCCAGAGCAAAGGTTTACAACATGAATATGCTACAACGATGCTTGTGAACTGTGAGAATTTAATTTCTCCATTGTCACAAGGTACTTGTAAAGTTAGTGCTTGTGTCTCATTAAAGCTTGTCAGGTACAAGTATTTAAAATAAATATTTTGTATTTTCCACATCACCTAATGTGTAAGTAGAAATGTCAAATATTTCTGACCCCATATAAAGGGAGACTATACACAGTGTAGCAGCCTTTCTTTCCTCCCTGTGTTATTTTTACCTGTTAAGAGTGCACTCTGCAAGATTTGTGGTGCTTCAAAATGCTCTAGAATGCCAAAATGCTTAAAAAAATGTTGTCTTCATCTTGGCAGGAAATTCCTTGTGAAGGAGATACTACCTTTCTTTATCCTTAAACTTAAGTCTCTGGTTTACATCCTCTAGGAACTTGTGCGTCACATTCCCTCCCTCTGCCCCAGCTATTCTCATGGCTTCCCAGCCTTTAGTCCCTCGGAAAAGGGGGAACTGGCAATGTAGCATCCTCTTTCTGTGCATGTAAACAAGTACAGAGGTGGAACCTATTATTTGTTACATGATTTCTTTTTTCAAGGGTCCAGTGAGCAATAATTTTAACTGTCCAGGCAAAGAAGCATATCTCTTCAAGATAATATTCAAATAACATTCAAAACCTATTTGAAGTACTCCTCTGAGTACATATGCACTTGATATGGCTGGAATTTGATTTTGGTTCATTTTTAGCTTTTCTGCCACAGTTCACTAGCCAGTTGCTCTGCTCTTTCACCTCTGAAACAGCTAAGCTGTGTTCTTTTCTGCTTGGAGCTGTTATTCACAGAACTAGTGTGCAACACAGCAAGTTGGATACATCCTGTTATATGGCTCCATTTTTTAAATGAACGTAATTTCTTAATATAATGAAGGAAAACTGGTGCTCAGTGGGGGGGTTTCCATTTTACAGATTTAAAAAACAGCACATACACAATTCATATGTTGTTCATTAACATTTTGGTGGGAATTGTACTTGAAGGACCTTTGGTGTGGTACAGCCCCTACACTTCAAGTGAGCCTAAGGTCTCTGGGTGGCCTGAAGTGTTGAGACAAAGATGTTTATCAATAACATTTGATTTTTGTTTGGGTTCTCGACAAAGCAATCTGAGATGACTCTGTTGCTGCTTTGGCTGTTGCTCCTGTTTGGGAACTTCTTCGGACCAAGATGCTCAGCTGTCTTGTGTGCTCATTTTGCCTGAGGACTGAAGCCCAAAGCCTCCCAGCACAGAATCATAAATTGCCACACCTTGAAATAAGAGCTGGATGCTCGTACAGTTCCTTACCTTCTGTTGTGGCAGCGGGAGGAAAGTCTGCTTGTGTTTATGGGTGGTTGCTGACACCAGTGCACTTCCATGATGCCTCACTGGAATGCAGGTCAGGGCCTTGAAGGAAGCTGGGTCAGTAATACTTCCATCCTGGGATCTCAGATGTGTGTGCAGCACTAACTGGTATTTCAGAAGGCCTGATGGAGAGAGCAAAGAGGTTCCTTATAGGCATATTGTAAAACACAAGGGAAATATCCTTAAAAAAAGAAAATGTAAAATTATGAAACAAAACCTTCAGTCGTTAACAATGGACATCTAGCCTTTATGTTCCAAATCAATGCCATGTAAAGCAAAATACCAGAAAATAACATAGAAAGTTTTTACTTCTTTATTAACACAGGGGAGCCTCATTAGAAAATGCTGCAAAACAAGGTATGTCATTCCCAGCCCCCCAATAGGTGCTAGTGTGGCAAACCAGTGAAACTAGAAATTGAGTCTTGACGGCCAAATCAAGGTAACAAACACATACCCTTCCTGAATTGTGCATCAGAGAGTAGTACATAACCAGGAGAGTTGGTTGAAACACAGAAACAACAAACAAAAAAATTCTCCTAAAATCTAAAATACTGCTGGAAAGTTCCATGAAATTATCATGTCAACATGTTCTATAGGCGATACTGACACATTACAGAAAAATTATTTGCATAAGAACCTACCCAGCTTCAGTGGATTTGTAGGAGAGAGAGAAAGCACTTTATCAGTAAGAGAACTGTCCATTCCATTGCAAATAGTTTTGCTCTATTGGCCGTGTTTTCCTTATTTTTTATGTATTTTTTGATCTTCATGTTCTTCTATAGGTTTTTTTCTGTTCTTTCCTCCTTGATCCTTTATTCTGTCTGTATCTCCCTTTGTTTTATCTTTCACATAATAAAGAACAGCAAAATAAATTAGAAAAAATAGGAAAATTGCAATCTGAGAAATGCAGACAAGCTCTGATCTTTCAGACTTCAGCAAGAATACTATGATGTTAACATCGTTGCAGCCAGTGCAGTTATACAGGTTGTGAAGTGAAGAAATGTGGGTAATTCTAGGTACCCTGCCTAGAGTAACTCCAGGAAGATTACCCTGTGGTTCATGCAATGCACAATATATGTATTTACCCAATGAGAGAAAGACCTGAGGACCTTGCACAAAAAGTCACAAAAAAGCACCAGAGGAATTATGGTTAAAATACATTTAATTTGCCTCAATAATTAAACCCTGAATTTGTACCTTGAATTAGAGTCTGGCGATTGATACATCTGATCAAAGTTTCTAAATTGTTCTTTGTTAACCTTTTATTGGATTTTCATTCTCCAGTATCTCTTAATCTGTTGAATCTCCGTTCGTCTGAAACACTTGCCACAGAAATTGGTGAATTTTAGTAGAATTTGCGAGCATTGCAAGCTAAGCATCTATTTCTGTGCCAGTCTGTAACCAGCACTTTGGCACAAAAATATATTGAAAATACTGGATGGTATTATTTTTGTTCTATTTGAATATTCAACTTTGGTATTGTTACAAGAGGCTGCAATTCAACAGCTAATGTGCTTGAATCTCTATAATGCATAGCTTGAAACATGCTAAATCTTTCTAAATGTATCTCTCGTAACTGGAGCAGCAGCACTGACCAAGGCTTCTACTATTTGATATGTTTTAGCTATAAGGATGTGTCTTTTTTTTATTATTTATCACTAGTGAGGATTTGGAAATGTAGCGTTATAAATCTTTTCTTTTCCTTGGTGTCATGATCAATATCTCAATCATCCTCTGATTTTCACTGTGTCTATTATTAAAACCAGAAGCTACATTTTAATGACTTGAGAAGTTTATTTATAAAGGAGCTCACATTTCTACATCTCAATAGCCTTGCTATGGTTTTGGTATGTCAAAGCTGAATCTCCCATAAATATTTCAGCTTACCTTTCCATAGGGCCACATTTTCCCCTCTCTCTTCCTCTCAAACTGCCACCAGGGCCAAGGGGAAGATATTACAGAATATGTGGTGAACATGGCAGTTCTCTCTGAGTTAATCTTGCATTCCTTCTCCCTGCTGCTCTCATTTACATGTGCTGACTTTTCCTGTGCAAAAGTAATCTGAAAAACACTCTGTGCAATTTGATTTCATTCACATGCTTAAAAGAAGTGTTGAATAAATGGAACGGAAGGATTTGAAAGAGCAATAGCTGTGGTAACTTCAGCAATTGCACTGGAGACAATAACAAGCATCTCAGATTGAACATTCAACAGGAAGCCAAAATCTGCTTCTGGATTTATTTAATCTTTAGTTTTGTTACACACATGGTATACACTAACAACAGGCCAGTGTTAGTCATTAAGTGCTTATTTGTTGTGATTAACAAGATTAATTTCTCTTAATACCACATGTGCAAGCTCAGTATTTTACAGAAGCTCTCATCTTTACTTAGCTTCATCATTTTAGTGAAAAAGGAAACCTGTGTTTTTAAAGACAATATAAATTCGTATATTTACCTAGCTTTCTCTGTTTTAAATGCATATTTGCTGTATTTTGCAGAAGAGTATTAGAAAGCACCTAAACAAGATACTCAAAGTGGTATCATAATGTATTCCTAGAGCATACAATCTCTCTGGATGTGCTGATAATCTTTTCAAAGGTAAGATGATCTGCTTTTGTGTACTCAAATCTTTTTTAGAAGAGCAGATTTTGAAAGAGGTGGGCTATGAATAACTATATGTACCTGTACCATTGTGTGCAAAATGACAGGCCAATCAGTGAAATAAAAAAGGAAGGTGCTAATTTACAGTGCACATGGGCTAAATCAGCAATTCCAATTATTTTTAAACATGTTTTGTAGCAGAAACCATCTGTAGGCATTTAATCAAAAAGGAAGGTGCCTCTTGGTCCTGCTCTGCAAATACCATGGAAGAGAACAATTGGGAAAGTAGCTGATTTCTCTGCTTCTTCAGAGCTGCTTTTTTTTTGCAGGGAGCTACCTAAAGCAGAATCAGTATCTGTGTGATGGCTATGAACACACCCCTTCAGCCATCTATTTGGGTTGATTACACATGTTAAATCAGTATTTTTTTCAGAAAAAGTACAAGGACATAACCTCAATGCTGCAGGACAAACAATTTTTGCTAATTAGAAGTTCCTGTTATTACCTTCCCATGCACAGATTTTAACCTTTCTGTAGTCTCAAATGACCTCAGTTCTGTGATTGTTGCATCTGCACACTTAGCTGCAAAAACCCAACATTAAAAAGCCAAGGTCATATTTTGGTTCAAAAATAAGAAAACATGCAAATCAGTATTTCAGTGACAGCAGTGACAGACCTTTTAGGTTTAATCCTATTCCTGCTGTATCCAGAAATCTGCTGTTGACTTCAACAGGAGTTGGCATGAGTGCTTAGCTATGAATAAATATGAAAGGTAGTTGTTAGTGATTTGCAGCATGAAAATGATTCTGTAGACATTGTAAACAGAAGTGACAGGTGGCAAATACCCAGCCAGAAAATTCTGCAACTGAAATCTGCTAATGAAACACTTTTCTTTTACAGACCTAGTTTTCAGACACTTCTCTAAGATCTGTGGAGTCCATGGAAACTTTTAGTACTTTTATTTATAATACTTTTAGTACTTTTATTTATAAAACTTGCTGTTCATTATATTCTAAAGCCGTGAACACAAAGGGAATATTTAACTATATGCACTGTCTTTAGACACTACAATCAATGTTTTATATTGCTCTACCATGCTCCAGTGTATTTGAGAAAATAATATTTATGCAAACCTGTATGTCAGTTGCGTAAACTGTTACATCAACTTCAGCAAGAATACAAGCAGGTACAAATCTCAGCAAGATAAGTGTCTTTCAAGAAGTAGGGAAAATTTTTTATCATCTCTGGAAGATATTTCACAGTTAATCCACACCATGGTACTCAAAGGAGAAGTTACTTTGTGCTTTAGAAATTTGGAGTTGTTAAGCAGTTTGCTGTTTCATTTATTTAATAAAGAGATGCAGGCTAAGTCATGAATATTAGCTAAAGATTTCACTAATGGTATGGGATAAAAGGTTAGTAGATTTCACTTTTATCACAAAATAATTACTATTATTTTTTAGTTTATTTGCTCCTTAAAAGCATTTTTGGTCCATGAAATAAACAAAAATCAGATTTTGCAGACATGTAAAATTAAAGGTCAAGTTAAATAGTAAAGTGCTATGCATTGCTAAATTTGAGAGATTGAGCTGTAAGTAGGTATTTGGAAGGAATCAGTAAGCACAACAATTAACAATGACTTCATGTTCTAGACCATCAGTGCTTCTCCTTCTGTGGATTCTAATTAAATTCCATTGGCTATGGGCAACACTTTGATCTTTACATTTAACTTGTGCAGACTGTCACGACCACTGCATGTCCTCAGGATGAGTTTTAATTCTTGAAAAGAAGACATCAATTTATTTTTCATAGCTTTTCTCTTACAAGTTTTATGGAAGTATTGTACTTTCAGGGACTGCAAATGTAGATTATGCTGTATTTAAAAATACATTCCTTTAAAGTGTGAGAATAATTTCCAGATGCTTTGGATTGCTTTCCCTCACTGCAGCAGCTCCTCTCCTTCAAATGCTTCCTCATCTGGGCGCCCGGATCACTCGAGGTCTCATCAGTTGTGTCAATTCAGTATCGGGATTTCTCAAAGAAGCAAAACCAAAATGCAAGCCCAAAACCTGAATAATGCATCACGGTTACATACAGCAGATCCCTAGTTTTTGTTGAGGTATCTTTATGTCTGCCTCAGTGAAAATGGCCGTGAGCAGTGCAGCTCCAGCGTTCCTGCAGTGCAGGGGGCCGTGGCTCTCGGGCTGTCTCCGTCGGGAGTTGCTCAGCTGGGGTTCCAGCCATGCTGTGGGCCAGGGTGCGGATGTGCCGCAGTCCAGGGCTGCCTTCTCATCCTGTGTGACAGAGGGAGCAGAGGAGAGGTGCTGTGAGCCTACCTGCTGGGCTTGCTGGGGAGTGTTTTCACAGAGGTTTTGACTCACAGGAAAATAATATTTTTCCCACGCTGCCTTCGCAGCATGCTTCCCTGTTATTTGGTCCTAGCATAGGAAAATATTTACCCTACGATAGTACTTAATGTGATACTTAAAATGGCAAATATGTATTTTATCAGCAGCATTTGGGAATCGGTCCTTCCTTTAGCTACATGCCAAAACATGGGTGTAGTAATTAAGGTTCCCCCTGTGCTTTTAATTGAAACCAGAGATGTGGCTGCAATATAACTTTCACATCTGGAGTCTGGGCTTCTCCCAGGGGTATATTTGGATCCAGGGACTTGCTTCAGACCATTACAGGGAAATGAGTCAGTCACAAAACCAGTATAAGAAATTCAGTGATACTTTAAAATGAGGGTTTTGCCCTGTGTTCAAGAACATTAGTTTCAATATTAAGATGCAGTGTTTGGTGTTATTACGAAAATGCTAATATTTTGAAGCAGCAAAAATGTCTGTCTCATGACCTTAAAATAAGACATATTAGTAGTTTTGAAGTTGACATGTATTCTGTGAAACTTATTTTCAAGATAGATGACAAGATAGAAAAGTAGATAATTTGGTTTTTTCTCAGAAAACAAAGGTAATTATTTTCTTAATCTCCTGGCTTGGTAGCTGTCTGATGTTGCAAATCACAATCTACTCAACTTCGAGCACAGAGGAAACACTTGATTGTGTTTCTCTGCCTCTTAAAACAATTTATATAGAAAAAAAAAAGGTAGAAAGGTGAGGAAATTCCACATTATGTGGGGAGAAAGATTTCTTGTAAGCAAGGTCTAGAATTTTAACTTGCCCTAAGCAGTCATATAGTCATATAGGACAGTCAGTGGGATGAGTTACAACACTGAACTTGGATTTACTAAAATATCTGGACTGTTAAAACAATGATTGATTGGTGTGATTTGTATTATTTTATCATAGCTGCTTTACTATCTTTTACTTCGTTTGGTAATCACTGTAATTTCATTAATTCATTAAGTTCTGTGGTGTGCTGTGCTATTTCCTTATTATCAAATCTATGCTGTGAGTTACAGAAAAAATTTGTCTCTACTTGTGTTAGAAATAGCCCTAAACGGAGGGTGAGGACACTGGAACTGGGCTTGCACAGCACACAATGGCAATTTTAGTGCTTTGAAGAAAAAATGGTAAAAGACTACTCTTAAAGGGCTCTGAGGTAAAGATGGATTGGAACAAGGGTTGATTTGAAAAAAAGGGTGCAAATTTTGGCTGAACAAGCAGGAAAGTTAATGCCTGACAAAGCATATTCATTTTGGGAGCTGGAGTGGGATTTGAGATTGCTGATTCTAGTAATTTGTTGGGCACCAGTAAGTTATTGTGGAGTTCACTGTTCTGTATCATGTCTGATCCTGATCTGTAGAGAGGATAACTTTTTCATCAGTTATTGCCTTTGCTCAGGTAGCAGAAATATGTACTGTGAAAAATCCCAGAATCTTTCAGGAAAGAAAAGTACTACTTTGTAAATTAAGTAAAGCCCGTGTTTACACAAGGTGGTGATGATTTAGGATTGAATGGTCACATGTATTAAGGGATTTCTAGACCTCAACTCCTTGGCTTTGCAATATCCAGACAAATTAATGCTTTGAAGGTGTATATACCCAGGACATGTTTAAACTAACAGTGAAGCAAACAATGAAAGGTTAACTTATTTGTACAGGATTTAATAAGACTAATGAATACTTGCTTTGACTTCTTAAAATATGAGCTTATATATTGATGTGGACTTGAGGTGTTTACTTCTTAGTATTTTAGAAACAACCTTAAGGTCCTTGGAAATGGACCAATCACCAGGGCTTTGATTTTGTTGCTACCCACAGCACTTGAAGTAGAAAAAATAATATGCAGCTATTGTACTTAATATTACTAAGACAAAACTATAATATTTAGTTATTTTAGCTGTGTTTGTCAGCTGATAGACACAGCAGCTGAAACAGAAATGAGCTGCTGCTGATAGGGAGGGTGCTGGTTCCTAACCTGTCCCACTAGAAGCTGGTTGTGTTTTGCCCGTGCATAAAAAGAACAGTTCCTGCCTTGCTTCCTTCAGAGGCACTGATTGGCAAGGGGCAAAAGGCAATGATTTCTGAACCCCACAGAGGTTAGAGCTGAGTGGGAATAGCAAACCCCTTTCTTATGTAAAGGCAGAAGTTAACAGCTGCTTCTGTGGAGGCAAAGGCTTCCACACCACTCCTGCAAGTGCTGCAATCACTCTCATACTAGAGAAAGTTAGATTCAGTCAGTGATATCTTTTGACTCCTGCAAAACAGACTAATTTTTTTTAAATTATTGCTCAACATGCAGCAGTTCACCTAACAAAGTGATAGGTATGATTTAAAATTAAAAAATGACATATCATCATACCATATTCTGTCTTACTCTGAGTGAAGGACTGTGCTTGTCATAAGATAAAAGTATTTAATGTTGCTTTTAATTTTTGTGCCGTGTCCATAAATTAAGATTATAAACTACCTTTAGCTACTGTTGACAAGTGGTATTGCTTAATTTTTATAAATGGCCATGTTAATAGTAGGGATTTTACTGTATGATTGATTCATTGATCTGTATTGCATGACAATGTCAAGAAATGTTGTAATAAAGGAAATATTCAGAAGCAGATAGTAAAAATAAACATGGAGGAATGAGTTTTTGACTATGAGACATGTATAGATGTAAACTTAGAAAGAAATGTTTGTACAGAGCCTTTTGAGCACTGTTAAGTTATTCTGCAGCTATGACTATACTATGTAAAGTCATCTTCATTTTTCTGAGTGGCAAAGTGCCATGTTGTACTCAGTCAGACACTAAATAAATTGGTTGCTTGTAGTTTGATCTCACAGCAGATTATTTAATTTTCATTTTCAATTTGTTTCCCAAGGTAACTACAACATCAATTAATATGGCAGAGATGGAGAATTCACATTAGACACTGCTACTCCCCTGGGATGAGCTCTCTCAAACCATGTTTGGAGAGGAATCAAAAACAGGAACTATTTTCATGTTTCTTTTTTTTTGTTGTTGTTGGTTTTTTTTTTTGTTATGGTCAGAAAACGTCTAAAGACATGGTGAACATGGGGGGCTGGTGTTCCTCATTCCTGAAACATATCTGCAGATATTTGACTTAACTGTGATGTGTGGTATCATCTTTCTCATACCTTTTTGAGGTCCATCATACTGCTGAAGTTCCTTCTGTGATTCATTATCTTTCTCCTGTCAGGCCTTTAACATCACTGTCTAATTACCATATGAGTGAGACAGATTTTCCTGTAATACAATAGACTTTTTTTCTGGGCATTACTTAAATTAAGTGCCAGATGCACTTAAGATACCAGATGCAAACTTGATGTTTTAATTAAAGAAGACACACAGCGGTTTTTTTCAGTATTTGAATCCTCTAAAGTATCATGGAATCAGGTTTTCCACTTTGTTTATTTAAAGATGTGATTTAGGGGGTTTTGTCATTGCAGAGGTCAAGGAAGAGTTTTGAACTGACCACTGCTTGAAATTGTTATACCTGTTAAATTGATAATGTTTTTGAACTGGGATCTCTGTTATCAAAGAGCCATACAATTTGTTTCTGGGAAAACAAGAACTTCAGGATGCTTAGAAAATGGTTCTTCAGAAAACTCTCTTTAGGGACTGTGTCTTCATTATTTGGATTTTAAAGATCTGATATTGGTTTTGTACAACAGTATTTTTGCTAGAAACATCATGGATATCCATGTTTTTCCAAATCGATTATGATATGTTCATAAATAGCAACTGGCAGGAGCCCAAAGCAGTGTTCAGATTCCAGTCCATTCAGGGCAGGATGAGGCTGAATGTAGGTGTCCTGCAGCACACAGGGTGGCATGACAAAAAGAAGCTGCAGACACAGTACCTGCATGTCCAGCAGCTTTGTCAACTTAGGGATTTTCACATTGGTGCCCATTTTGCCCCTGAGAAAGTCTTGTCCCATGACCATCTTCTGGGACCTCTTCTTCCCACTTGGCAGCTTCTGGAGACTTTTCAGGTGTAAAACGATGGCATTGCTTCCTTTTCTGAACTGATTCTACCTGCCTGGATATTTTTCCTATTACAATAAATGTGATTTAGTTAAAATGCAATATTCTAGCCATGAAAATGAACCCCAAATACTTCCAGATTATTGTTTTCTAAAAGCAGAAAAATAACTTAATCATCAGGAAAAGACATCCAAAGAAACTGAAAACTCATTGGTAATTGATGAAGTCATTTACTTTCTTTGTTCTTAGGTTAGTGCAAATGCAGTGCATATTTGTTGCTGTCTAATTTAGTCATTAATTCACTCTTCCATTCTTCACTGAGAAATTTTTTCTTAAGTCTGTTTAAATAGCAGCATATGCATTTGCAGTGTTGCATTCCTTAGGAGATGTTTAAAATGTTTAATTCTACATTCTTTTACAAAAATATATTTCAGAGTCTTTTTTTCCTTTCAAACTGCAATATACTTGATTTGAGAAATTTTAGTAATTTTATAAATTCAAAATTTATCTTGAAATTTAAGGCCCAAATCCAGCAAAGCATGTGAGTGTAAATGTAAGATCCATCACAGCCATCATTTTTTTTAGGTTTGACAATTGTGAGTGTATATATGTGTGTTTAACTTCAGTACACACATCAGTCCAACTACATAAAATATGGTTCTCTTCTGCTTTTATTTCTTAGTGTAGTAATATTGGGTATGTAATGGCTTCTGAATAAAAATATCTATGTATCTATAACAATGCTTACAGTATAAAGTATTACGTATATTTATGTATTTGGAGTATGGTTCTTTCTTTAAATTTTTCACTGCCTTATTTGCTACCCAGTGTTATTCAGCAATAAAAAGAATGAAGTATTGCTGATGTCCATGCAGCAGAAACAAATGAGTTTCTGTGTAAAAACTGAAATCAGAAATATAAAATGTTATGTAAACATTCTTCAGCCTCTTGTTCTTAGCATTGTGTTTATTGATTCTTAAAATAAGACGTTAATTTTGATAGATGTCCCCTAGAGCCTGGCCTGACACCATCAGTATTACAGCATACTTTAAAAGAGGCTTTTCTGCCAAATATTTTTCTCAGCAGCAGGTCCAATCAAAGTAGCTCCTGCCTATTTCTCCTTTTATCCGTGCCATTTGTGCTGCGTCTGCATCATTCCTCTGCTGTGCCATTCATTCCAGCTGTTTCAAAAGCAGCAGCTGATAACCTGTATCAGGGCATTAGTTATTTTTAACCCTGATACAGTTGCTGTGTGACCCCAAATGCCCTTAGGGTGTCTCAGGGACAGAAACAAATGGTGTAGTGCACAGGCCTATTAAAGCCGTAGTGCCTTTGAGAGAAGTAGTTGTTGTATCTCCAGAGAGAACAACGTAATACTTAGCTGCTTCCAGAGTCGCCAAAAGCTCTCGAGGATTATTTTTAAAGAGTATTATATGAGGATGAGAGGATCTGATTCAATGAGATACAGTCAATAGAAAATGAAAGAAAGAGCCTTTTTCAGACTGTCTAACTGAAATAAATCATCTTTACTAAACCGTGTCCCTAAGTGCCACATCTACACGTCTTTTAAATACCTCCAAGGATGATGATTCTACTGCTTCCCTGTGCAGCCTGTTCCAATTTTTGAGCACCCTTTCTTTGAAAAAATGTTTCTTAATATCTAGTCTAAACCTCCCTTGTTAAAACTGGAGGCTGGTTCTTCTCGTTTTGACACTTGCTACCTGAGAGAAGAGACTGACTCTCAACTTGCTACAGCCTCCTTTTAGAAGCAGTAAGGTCTTGGCTGAGCATCCTTTTCTTCAAGATAAACACCCTTAGCTTCCCCAGCCATTCCTCATAAAACTTGTACCCCAGGTCCTTCCCCAGCTCCATTGCCCTTCTCTGGACATGCTCCAGCACCTCAATATCCTTCTTGTACTGAGGGGCCCAGAACTGGACGCAGGGTTCAAGGTGTGATCTCACCAGTGCTGAGTACAGAGGGACAGTCACTGCTCTGGTCCTGCTGGCTGCACTATTGCTGATGCAGGCCAGGATGCCACTGGCCTTTTTGGCCACCTGGGCACATGCTGGCTCATGTTCAGCTGTTGACCAGCACCCCCAGCACCTGATCCTTTTCTGCCAGGCAATTTTCCAGTCACTCTCCCTCAGCCTGTAGCACTGCATGGGGCTGTTGTGACCCAAGGGCAGGAACAATCACTTTGCTTGTTGAACCTCGTATGATCTGCCTCAGTACATAGGCCCATCCTGTCCAGATCCCTCTGCAGCAGATCAACATTCCCACCCATCTTTGTGCTGCCTGCAGACTGACTGAGGGTGCACTCAATCCCCTTGTACAGGTCATTGATAAAGATATTAACCCAGTCTGGCCCCAGTACTGAGCCCTGGAGAGCCCCACTAGTGGCTTGCTGCCAACTGGATGTAACTCCATTCATCAATACTCTGGGCTTGGTCATCCAGCCAGTTCTTTGCTTGGCAAAGGGTATGCTTGTGAAAGCCATGAGCAGCCAGTTTCTCCAGAATATTGTGGGAAATTGTGTCAAAGGCTTTAATTGAGTCTTGGTGGACTTAATCTTTTTCCTTTATTCACTAAGCAGATCACCTTGTCATAGAAGGAGACCAGACTTGTCAGGCAGTGCCTTTCCTAAACCCATGCTGGCTACGCCTGATCCCCTGGCTGTCCTGCATGTGTGATGGTACTCGAGATGATCTGCTCCATCACCTTCCCTGGCTGACTGAGCCTGACTGAAGTCAGGCTGTAACGTGGTCTCCTCCCTCTGACTTCTTGTGGATGGACATTATCTTAAGTGACCTCCTGTCAACTGGGACCTGCCCAATTAGCCAAGACTGCTGGTAAATAATGGAAGATGATTTGTTGAGCTCTTCTGCCAGTTGCCTTTAGACCCTTGGGTGAATCCCATCTGGCCCCATGGCCTTGTGTATCTTAAATTGTGTAGCTATCACTGACCATTTTCTCCTGGTATATAGGAGCATCATTCTCTCTCTGTCTTCCAGCAGAGGGTCTTGGTGTCCTGAGAGCAACTGTTCTCACTGTTAAAGACTGAGGCAAAGAAGGCACTGAGTACCTCAGCCTTTTCCTCATCCTTTGTCACTATGTTTCCTCCTGCATCCAGTAAAGGATGGAGATTCTCCTGAGCCCTCCTTCTGTTGCTGACGTATTTGTAAAAACATGTTTGTGTTTTACAGCAGTAGTCAGATTAAGTTCTAGCTGGACTTTGGCCCTGTAACAAATGGAACCATTACTAAAATTAAAAGTTTAATGTGTTGTTTGGAAAATACCACCTTCAAAAGCATAAAAATCCCTTAGTGTTTCCAAGCAACTGCAGTTGTGTGGTCGAATTCCCAAGATGCAAGTTGTCACCAGTCAGTAGTTTTTACAAGAGACTCTAACCTTTAGTCTTGGATGGTTTACTGTTTAAGAAGTACATGCACTAACTTAAGTCATATGTTTCTCTGTTACATAAAGGATATCTTGGACATAAGTAAATTTAGATTTAAGTATTCATAACTAATCTGTTTCATTGTGCCATATGAGATAGTTTTTAATAGCTACTTATAAAGAATCAAAAAGGTGTCCTCATTGGAATTCCACTCTTTCAGAAACCTCATCTATCAATGTGACCAAATATGCGTTGGGTAAGACAAGTCCTCTGCCTTAATCACTTGAGTCCCAACTCATATAAAACTTAACCATGCACGCAGCTTGAGTTACCTGAAGCACTGACGTCAGGAGATATTGCATGCTTAAAATGGGACAAGAGTAAGTGCTTTCTTGAGCTAAGTCCTCAAAAAGCCATTATTTTAATATACTTAAGATAAAACCGACACATCATGGGGATTTAAAAGAGAAAATAAATGTTTGTAATTCTTTTTTTCTTTCTTGTTTTGTAGGGGCAGAAAATTTTTCCTGTGGTGATTTATAGCTACCAATAACCTTGCACAGTGGTTGCCTTATCAACTTATTACTCTGGCATCTTCTGCTCTTGTTAGTAAACATAGAACTAAGTACTCCTAATCTCAAGAGAGAGACTTTGTACAGGATGTTCTGTACAAAACTGAAAGATTTGAAGATCACAGGAGAATGTCCTTTCTCCTTACTGACTCAAGGTCACATTACTGAGGAACATGACAAGGACTGCACAGAAAACAGCTCCAGAGCAGCTTTGCCCATCTGCAAAGAAGTCCATGAAAAAGATGGTCAAGGAAACCTACCACAAAGGAAAACGAGCAGAAGTAGAGTGTACCTGCACACACTAACTGAAAGCATCTGCAAACTAATCTTTCCTGAGGTACATAGATACTAAGTAAAACTTTAATAGCATTTAACTATAAATGTTAAAAAAAACATTCTATGCCTGCCTGTAAACCCTTATCAAATTGCTTTGACTTAAAAGTTTGTGTTCTTATGTAGTTCTCCCTAGTTTAAATCCACTTCCATTCCCTCTGGACATAATTTTGCCACAATCTGTGTTGTACACACCATTCCTTCCACTGTATTTCCCTTACTTTTGCCTTGTATTTGCAACCTTCCACTGATCTTTTTAATTGTTCTTTTTAAATCCATGTATTTTTGTACCATTTTTTTAACATAGAGATATAGTAATAGAAATTCTGCCTTGTTACCTAATTATGTAAATTATGTGGTCATCTCATCAGTTCACCTGAATCCAAACTGCTAAGTGCATTAGTCATTACCACAAAAAAATTAAAATAGATGTTTCCATCTGCTGTGATACTAACCTCCTGTCATACTATTTTTAAAACCATTACTGTTCGTATTTACCACAAAGATATTCTTATGTCTCTGCTCAACTTAACTGAAAACAGACCCAGGCTTGCTTGAGTGGAGATGAATACCATGGTTTATCTCTGTAAAAAGAACATGAAAAATGGAGCTCTCTTATATCCAGCTCTTGGCCTTGTCTCAAATTCAGTGGGAGGTTTGAAGGAACTGACTGACATATCGGGAATACAAATAGCGAATGGACAATTCTGTACACTCATTTAATTACAGTTACATTACTCGGACATTCCGTGTACCTTACTTAAGGTGCTGGAGTTTTGTTAAATCTATTTGCAGATCTGATTAGGCAGATCTTTTTACCTCTGCTGCATTTATGCAGATGGAATGCATCCCTTTAAACCTTTAAACTGATCTCTAAATTTTTAAAGGAAAAGACTGTTAACCCAAAAATGAACTGGCAAAGCACCCTTTCCAGGGTGTCATGATTGCTGTATTGCTTTTCTAGTATACAGTTGTCTGTGGGATTTTTAATAACTGGTATTTTTTTTCCCCATTTAAAGAGTGGTATAAATGTATGCAGTTGCCTATTACATAATTATAATAGCCAAGTTCATCATCTGGGACAAAGCTTGATAAAGTGAAGATATTATGACCATGTACCCTAGGAACCACTGAACTTCAAGGTTATCATTGTTACTATTTACAATTATTCAAGTCATATGCATCAGAACTTTGTCCAAGTCTGTTCTCAGGCTGATTTGGGGTCAAGCCCTAAGCATCTTCCTAATCCTATTTTTCCATAAAAGGGCTTTGCTTGTTTAGAAACATATTTTTCATTGCTTAGAAAATTTACCTTACTTAAATGTCATTGAGTAACATCATCTTCCTTCCAACTGGAAGCTCCAAAATGGGGCTGCATCATGACCCCTATATGGAATCATGAACTTCTCATGGAGACAGCGAGCTATGCTTGGAAGTCCAGGACAAAGTACATCCAGACAACTTTTTGATTAAATTTGGGATATAATGGTAGTGCATGTTGTTGTTTAATTTGCTTCTTTCTTTACAGAAATATGGAGAACATTGCTCATTTATAAATAATGGATTGAATGGCAATCCACTTACTGTATGAGTTTCTACACAGATGTAATTTATGTTGTGTTCATATACATGATATATGGTATATACATAGATATGTATATATGTATCTAATTCACTTTAGATTTTTTCTTGGAAAACATTTCCAGAATATGTCTTTCTTTCACATGATATTTTCTTTGGTTGTGCAAACTTTCCTCCTAGAAATACAAAAAGTAAAAGATGCAGTAAAAGCTGCTAGTTTATTCAGGAAATGAGGACCAAAGAAGAGCCTCACAGCTGAATTCTGTCATGCCAGTATAGTACTATTCTATGACCCTGTCTGTGTGGGAAGTTTGGGTTTTGAATATCAGAGACTACATACATATGACAGCTTTAGTGGCCCTAACAATTTGAAATACACATATTTAGAAAATGTTCCATTTGTTCCAATTAGGAACTGCAGAAGGGATATGGAATCATGGGATTGAAGTATTTTAAGGCAAATATTCGTTATGCTCTAAAGTTTATTTTATTAGAGAATCTTTTCTTAAAGGCTGTCTACAATGACTAGATTTTCATCTGGCATACACAGCGAAATTATTTCCTTTAAAATAATTTTATATTCATGGTACTTTGTGGTTTTTTGGGGGGTGGGATTTGTAATAGTAGAGAGCTGTGTTAGTTATGCTTATTTCTTAGCAGCACTATCTTTATTGCCATCTGAAAACTTGGAGCTAAAGAACATCACTATTTTTAAAATACACTACCACTGGTGCACATGGACTGAGGGTATTAATTTCAGTGGTATTGGAGCTGGAGATGAACATAGAGTAAACCTTATAACCACAGAAGTGACATGCTGTTTCTAACAACAATACTGTTTTGAAAAAAAGTTGTTAGTCCCAAGGATGGCAAAGAAATTCTGTGTATAGAAATGTTACCTCATGATTAAATTTTGACCAATGACATAGATACATATGACTTACTTTTTTTTTCCCCCAGTTTGAAAGGCTAAATCTTGCACTGCAGAGAACACTTGCAAAACACAGAATAAAAGAAACCAGGTATGTAAGTGTTTGCAGCTAATGGGTTTGTAAGTAACTTCACTGCAATAATGTTTTTCATACAGAAATGGGGTGGTGACCGGGAATCAAGACTTCTGGAATTTATATTCAATTATCTTGTCAAACTGGTGTGTAACATTTCATGTAATGTAAGCTAGTAATGATTTAGTTTATTTGAAAATATTCACAAATATTTACATCACTCACAAAGTTGACTTAATGGGTAAATTGTACAGAGAATCAAAGCAGGCAAGGACTTTGGAGGAGCTTGGAGACTGCTTGGCATAGATGAAACAATAGATATGGTTGTATATAGATGTAGCTCTGTGTTTCTAAGATCCTGGGAAAGAGTCTGAAATACAATCAGTATTATACAAAAGAATTTGATTTCTGATACAGTGAACAGTCATACACTACAGATATTGACTTGGATGTTTTTATGAGCTCACTTGGCTTCTGGTTTCTGTTTCTGAGGAACTCAGCTCAATTTTCAGCAGTTCTTAGTACTAACCCAATATTAATCATTTGAGCC
>VYZP01038678.1:0-18702 GCA_013400635.1 Hypocryptadius cinnamomeus | reverse complement strand
GAAGTGGGGGGTTGTGCTTCCTCCTCATGGCACCACAGAAAATGGCATGAGCCTGTCTCCAGGATTTTTCATTCTGTGACATGAAACCTGTCAGGATTTTGATTTTTTCCATCTGATTTTTTCCCATCTTCTATTTTCCAGGGGATGGAAAACAGGCTAGATACAGATTTTTGTTAGGAGAAAAGTCCCAGCTGGGTGGCATGCCCACTTGAAATGGATGATAGCTTCACCTCAGCTGTTTCCCAGTTGTATCCATGCCTTGACAGATGGGGACTGGCAAACAGAGGTAATCAATGATCTCTGGATAATGCACCTTCAACCACTCCATGAGAAATGAGAGCCTCTGTTTTGTGGTCAGCAGGGTCACAGTCAGCCTTGTGATTAAACAATAGAGGCTCAGGCTGCTCATCATCCTGTCCCGTCTTCCTCAAGAAAGTCCCAGTGTGATGTCCTACCCCATAAGATGAGGGGACACAATAGGCTGAGAAACATGGATCTCATGCCAAGACTTCAGAGGGACTTTCCATGTGGCACCTATGAAGCAAGCACTGTTCAACCTGTCTGAGCCCCAGCCTCAGTGCAGGTAGGGAAAGGCACAGAACAAGTTGCCCTGTCTCCTCTCCTCCATGAATAACACCTCAGAGTTTTAAGCTCTTGAAAGTTTAAAATCTTCTTCTGCCTGTCAGTCACTTCCCCACGGCCCTCAGGAAATGTGGTGCTCAGTGAGTTGGGCATGAGCTGCAGTTACAACAAGAAGGGCCTGGTTGAGGTCACCAGAGGGACCCACTCTAGCTGGATTTCTCCGAATTAAAGCCTTCCAGGGGAAGAGAAGTAATTAGAAGCATTTCCAGTTGGCTGATAGCATGGTAATTTGAAACTGAGGTCAGGGGAAAAAACAAGATCTCTAATGGGAACTGGGAAAACATCAACACAGGAGAGCTGGGCCAGGTCCCAGCTGACACAGCAAGTGGCTGGGGGCTGCCTCTGTACCTGCAGCTTTGGGAAGAGTGTGCACTGCCTCAGTGCTGTTCTCTCAGAAAGGCTGTCTTTCATGACGCTGTCTCATGGATGGTGTTTTGGGACACTGGTGGACCGGCCTCCATCACTGCCTACCTTTTTTCCAGAGAGCGAGGATGAGTATTTCCCTCTCCAAAACTCCCTGGACCCCAGCACTTGCTCTGAATTGTGCCACTTTCCTGTTGCTGTGAAGCCCAGATTGACCTCTCTAGTCTGCAGGAGCATCCACCCCAGGAGTGTCCTCTGATGACCCCAGCCAAGGAGTCTAGGATTACATCAGCCACCTGGAACTCACAGACACATCCTCCAGAAGGAAGAACTGCACAGCTGCTTCTGGGATGAAGGGGAGAGGCTCCTCCGAATGCCAGCAATGTCAAATACTGCTCCAGCAAGGAAGCTTTTGGCAGCAGAGGATAAGCCTTGTCACTGGCTGAGTCCTGTCTTCAGGGACCGGAGCGTGCACTGAGAATCAGCTTGGGATGCCCAGATGCCCAAAGGCTTTGTCACTGCCCTCTTGCTGCCAAGAGATGTGAAAGGAGCAGAAGACACGTGGTAGCCCTCAGAGAGGAAGATCATGCAAAAAGAAAGCATGGATCCACGTGTTTTGTCCGAACTTTGGCCTCATGTTCTCTTCTGATCAACCTCCAAACCCCACTGGAGCGGGGGTTAACCTGCCCAGCCTTCCACAGCACTTCCCACTGACACAACACACCACAGTGAACGGCAGAGCTTCTGAAAAGCCAGATCTTGTGCTGGTCAGCAAGGAGAAGTGCCAAGTCCTGCCTCCAGGGAGGAACAGTCCCAGGCAACAGGACACATTGGGTTGACTCTGAGCCAGTGATCCAGGCCAGCAGAGACTGCAGCTACAGCTTCACTTCTGCTAAATCTCAGAGGAGTTTCCACTGCAGGAAAGCCCCCACCACTCCACAGCACCCTCTACGCCAGCAGCCTTTGTGCCTGGCTGACAGCAGACCAGAAAGAAATAAATATAGAAATAAACTACATTAAAAAAGAAATAAACTATATTAAAGAAATAAACAATATTAAAAGAAATAAACCAAAGAAATAAACTATATTAAAATATAGTTTATTGCTATTCTTAGTTTATAAAAACCACGAAACCAAAACATACTAGTAAAAAAGCCAGTCCCCAAAGCCAGCACTATCTGAGGCAGGCTTGCGAGGACACACCTTTAGTGCAAAGGGGAAAGTGGCAGTGAGGGCTGAGGAGGCTCTGCTCGCTTCAGTTCCCACAGAACCCACCGTGCTCACTGTACAGTATCGGTTTGCCCTGGGGCTGGTTAGGGAGGGCTGGCTGAATTCTCAAGGTCTGGTGGGAGTCCTGAGGGAGCTGGAAGTGTCAGAGGGGGAACATAGGATGTCATGGCTGTGTAGAGCAGCTTTGACACCTCATGTCAGCAACACAGGACAGGAAGGCATGCTGAGCCAAGGGGCACTGCCCACACCTTTCCACAGACACAGCACTTTGCCAAACAGCTGTTGTCTGTTCTCCTGGGCTTTCCAGTGTGGAAATTAAACTTGTGCCCTACCCTGTGGCTGCTCCCAGCCTCAGGTGCCAGAAGTGTTGGTGGGAAGTAGGGGGTATGGAGCTAGAGCATGGCTGCACCCTCTTCAGGGTTCAGCAAGGCACAGAGGTTTCTGAGCTGGGAGGAGCCACGCAGGACCTTGAAGCTAGCAGCATGTGGCCCTGGGTGCTGGCAATTATGGGAGGGATGCCCTGATCCTCAGCCATTCATCCTCAGGCCCTTTGCAGGTCCCCTGACCCTTTGTTTCCTCCCATAGCTGATCCTGGCACTGTTGCACCAGGCATCACCCCCAGCACCCACCTACCCCCATGTTCTATGAGGAATCAGACCCATGTCACAGCCCTCAACAGTGAGCACAATTTTTCACTGTGATGAGCTTCCAGGGCAAAGCCTTTCCATATCTTCAGAGGGAGCTGATGTCTTGGAAGAGAGGGCTGCCCAAATGCCAGCCCCAGGTGCTGAGCAGGTTGGCAACAGGCAAATACAAACAGCTCCAGCCCAGGGGAAGCACTGGCATCCCACGACAAGAACAGGATGGCTGGGACCACACAGGGCTGACAGATGGGAATGGGGAGGCTGGGCTGGCCTAGCCATTTGGGGGTGTCATCTCTTGATGAGAAAGCGCTACTGCAGGAGGCTAGTGCTCAGCTTTTCCCATGACACATTTCACAGGCTGTGAGAAACATTTTCAGGGAGTAGGGATGCAGCTACATCCAGATGGGAGCAGTGTATACATGTGGTCAGCACTGCTGCTGCCCAGGGGTTGCAGCCAGCAGCACAGAAGGAGGAGGCAGTGGCAGGGGCTGTGAAGCAAGGTGCTGTTTCTGAAAGGCAGGAGCTAGCAATGTTGTAAACCCTCTCCAGTCTCTCCATCGGCTGTTTTTGGTTGTGTTAGGACTGCAGAGTTGGAGGGCTCAGCCAGGGCAGTGCTGCCAGCTCACCCCACCCTATGGTTAGGTCATCTTCCTGGCAACACTGGCATATGTGTGCTCAATCTCCTCATCTGCAGGACAGGTGTGATTGAACTCATCACAGGCATAGGCGTTGTTGAGGTACCGCCAGACGCCCGTCATATCCTCTGGGATCTCGAAGTCACGGTACTTTTTGGCTGCAATCTAGAGGAGAGTGAAGGAGGAGGAGGCTGAAACTTCCGAGACCTAGGGGAGACTCACTCTCTGGCTTTGGCAGGGGGACTCCCTGTCCACTCCTCTTGGAGCAGGTGCCCCCCTACTCTGGCCCTGGGGGCCAGTGCCATTACCTTGATGATATGCAATTTGGGCAGGAGGTTGCAATCAGCCAGAGTCAGATGGTCTCCATCCAGGAATTTCCTCTTGGAGATGGTGATGTCCTCCACACTATCCTGGTCAACCTCCTCTGGGAGAGGAGTGTTCAGGTAAACATCCAGGCGCTGAAACTCCCGCAGCAGAGCCTTCTCAAAATCTGGGAAGGTGGGAAACCAAGAGTAGTGAGTGTGTGCCCTGGACTCCCAGGCAAGCTTTAGGCTATGCTGGGCTGCCTGAGGCTCCCACAGGTTTTGCAGAGAGGGAAAAAGCACTCAGGGCCACACCATCGGGACACAGCATTGACCCTGGCCAGTCTCTGTTCCCAGGGGATACAGCAGCATCACCCTATGCTCTCCTGTTATCCCTGTGGAGGGAGCAGAGAACTGCCTTTATCCTTCCCCTCTGCCCCTCCACTTCCCAAGGAGGCTTCAGTGAGGCAGGTAACAGGAACCCTAACCCGATGGCAGGATTTGCCAGCAGACAAAAGCATTTCTCGTGCTGCAGCGTGGTTGACTAGAGTCCAACAACCCGCAACCCTTACTGATATTTGCTTCTTTGCGTGGGTTCTTGATGTATGCCGAGAACTTGGCAAAGATGTCACTGCCCACATCAAACGACTCCTTGTACTTGGGGCTCAGGTGAGGATACCTTGAAAAAGACATTTATGTCAGTGCAGGCAGGAATGGAGCGGGGATGGAGCAGGGATACAGCGGTTTCAGTTCCTGGGCAGCAGAGCCCAGGGCTGGTACTGGAGGATGCAGGGGATGTTCATCCAGCTGTAGGACAATCATGATGATGTAAATTACTGCAGCTGCCACCCTGTGAGCTGTGTCTTCTATCCTGAGTGTTTGCCAGGAGACAATCTCAGGGCAGACACTCCACAGTTTGGGGACACTGGTGGCAATAGAACCCCAGAGCAGAGCTCTGCCTTCAGGCAGTTCCGGCCCAGCCCAGAGGATGCACATTGGCACAGAGGGGGTCTCAGGAAGCCAGAAGCTCCCATGACTTCCTCAGGAACTGTCTTCTGTTTGCTGACATGTTCCAGTGTGTGCTGCAAGGGCAGACACATTCAGGGAGGCAGGTGACAAATGCATTTGAGCTTCCTCTGCAGCAGTGGGAGGGCTGCAGCCACACAGGGCATGGGGGAAGCTGGTTTGGAGGGCTCCCCAGTGAGCTCAGGGAAGACCACCCCCACAACCATCCTATGGGTCACCCACATTGCTGCTGTCAAGCAAGGGCATTTGCTTTCATTCAGCTGAGTGCACTGAATATAAACAAGCAAAGGGGTCTCGCATTCCCCTCAACACCAGCTGCCACAGCCAGTGGCAAATCCAAAAGCGCCAGGGTCCCTGCAGGGACCTCCCCATGTTCCCCCTCTGCCCCCAGAGTGGGGGTGAAATGGCTGGTGCATTTCCTCCCACTCTTTTCCATTCCTGTTGTCCCCATGCCCTCCCCAGTGGACCCAGCCCCTCAGCATCAAAGCAGAGCAGGCTCAGGGGCTGGGGGGGGCATCCGCCTGCCTGGGCTGCCCTGGGCCACCTCCTGGCACCCTGCCTCAGTTCCCCAATCTGCCAAGCACTAGACAATACTGTGACAGGCCCCAAAATGGGGAAGGAGTGAGTTTGCAGTTACGTGGGTGGACCCAGGGTCTGCTCCAGGAACTCCTCAATCTTGATGAAGTCTGTTTTCAGCTCCTTGTTGAACAGCAAGAAGGGTGGGTTGGTGCCCGGTGCTAAGTCTTTCAACTCTTCAGGTTTCCTGGAGCAGAGAAAACAAGCTGGCTCAGAGCCTGTAGCACATCTGCCTCCACCAGTCCCCAAGGAAAGTGGCCACAGCAGAGGTGGGGGCTAGGAGGTAGCACAGGACGAGGAACATTCCCAGCTCTGCTGGCTTCAGGGAGCTGACAAGTGCTCTCCAGCCTCTGGATCTGCCCAGTGGTGCCTTCAAGTCATCCTCACATCCAGCAGGACAGGGAGTCCCTGGGCCATGCACATTGGCAGGTGGCCCAAGTCCGTGCTGGCCCACATTTGCACCCCAGGTGAGGTGGGCAGTTTGCGGGCAGCGATTGCTCCTGTGCAGCGACACACAGGCTGCACAGCAGGCAGGGGGAAGAAGTGCTGATGGGGAAGCTGAGCAGGGCGTGTCTCACCCCACTGCTGGCCCAGGGCTTCAGTGCCACCTCACCTGGTCATGTCCACCGTGGTGACATTGAACTTGACCCCTTTAAGCCAGAGTACCATGAAGAGGCGCTGGCAGAAGGGGCAGTTTCCAATGTTTTCTCCATCCAGACCAGCCTGCCAGGAAAGCAGAAAAATGAAGATTTAACCCTTACACAGACCAGATGGCCGGACCTGAAGAGCCACTGGGTACAGCACGCGACAGGGAGCCCCTCCCGACTCCAGGGACCCGACTCTGCTGTAGGACCCACCCTGAGCCATGGCCCTGAGGGCCACTAAGAGCATATTCGGGATGCAAGGGGTCGGATCCTTCCCTGAAATGTGAGATAAAGCCAGGAGGAAGTGGAGAAGGAGGCAGGGAGAGAAAGTGATTGCTAATGGATGGGGAGGAAGGGAGGGTCAGCTTGGCCAGGAGGCCAGTCTGGAGACAGTGGGAGAAGGGAAATGAGCTCATATTTGCCAGGAAAAGAGCAATTTGTTTTCATGTGCTGGTCGTGTCTGCCTCCCATCTCGTGTATGTTTAACGAACCCAGGCACAATGTCCCCAGCCCAAGAACCAGCCAGCAGCCTGCCCCAGGCTGGGCGCAGGAGGATTGTGCCAAAGAGAATTTTTGCTGGCATCCCACGCAGCATTGGGAGGAAACAGAGATGATTGTCAGCTGCTAAAGGAACCCCTTGCAGCTCCTCTGCATGAGCACAGACACAGGCAGAGTGAAGCACATTTCCTTGCTATGTAGCAGCTGAAAATATCCTTTGCAAAAACGACTGAAACACCTTATGAGGAGTTTGGTAAGAGGATATGGCAGGTTCTCCCGTTCACAAAAACTGGCTGAGATGCTGCTGTGAGACGGAAGTTGTGCTGTGGTAAGAGGTAAAATGGCTCACAGGAAACTCAGCTTCTTTAAGAGAGTTACTGGGTTGCTAAGCTGCATGTGAACCGTGGTGCTCCGGCTCATGTCCACCCTGCCCTGGCAGGGAGGAGCAGCACAGCTCATGCCAGCCCTCTTACAGAAGAATGCTGCTCCCCTGGAGCAGTGTGTGGTGGGACATGAGCCTTAGTGGGACAGCTCTGCACTAAGCTTTGATATCTGATAGGAGCTGAAGTCCTGAGGCTAAGCAGGAGCGTGATGAGATTTAAGAGGATCTGGCAGAGTCAAGTAGCAGCAAAAACATCCAGGGTGGGCAGCTGGACATGGCTCCAGAGCTCACACTTCTTTTGGGACCCAAAGACAGGATGGCTGAGGAGACAGAGACCTATGCCTGGTTCTCCTGGGCTGAAGGTAGGTGCTACAATTCATCACAGATGCCCAAAAACCTGTGGAATTTGGAGTGCAAGGCTTCTCCAGGAAGAGAACACTGACATGAAACTGACCTTAAGGGGGACTGTAAAAGGATCAAAACAACCTTCCAATACTCCAGGTAGTAAGCTGGAGCAGGGGTTATGTTTTTCCATCATACCAAGACCTTTTAGTTGTTCCAGAAGAACAAAAATTACTTTTAATAAGTGTTTTTTATGTCATGAAATCTGAGGAAGGAAATGGGAAGTGAGAAACGTTGATTCCCTAGGACGTGCCCAAGAGTAAAGCTGAATCTACACGAGGCTGGTCAGTGTCTATTAATAGCAAATACTCCCAGAGGGGCTACAGCTCAGGAACATCCTGTGTTAGCAATAACAACTAGGGCTTCTTTGGAAAGGAGTGAAACTGGGTCTCAGTCTTCCTTTGAAGGAGCTGGAGGCGAGAGTCAGAGAACAGCCTCAAGGGCTGCCCATGGGCAAGAGCACAGGGCATCTCTGCTCCCCCTCCCCAGCACCCCTGCCACCCATGACCCAAACTACAGCCATGCTTTGGAGCATCTCCAGAATCAACAGCTCAGCAAGTGCTTTTGTGGCTGCCTAGCATGAGGACCAATGCTTTCCACGCTATTCTCCCTGCCAGCTGCACTCTCTTCAACTTCCCTGGCCTGTCACAAGGCTGGGAATGAGAGGGCTTAATTTGTCCTTTTGTCCCCCCAGGAGCTGTTACGCTGAGCCATGGCAACCCACAGCTCTGGTGGAGGCACATCGGGACAGTGGTGGGGTGGGGGGGTCACTGAGGAGAGGAGTGCCTGTCGCTCGAGCTGCTCTGGGCAGAGACTCTGATCACCTGCTTCAGGTTTTTCCATGCTTGTCTGGTAGCTCCAGTCCCTGAGTTGCTCAGGCTGGTCTTCCTCCTTATTTTTTAAAAATAGAGAGGTGGGGAGTTTTGGACTAGAGTGAAAAGAAAATCAAAATGGCCTCTGAGGGGAGAAAGAATCAGGCCCATACCAGGATGCTCAGAGGTAAAACCTTTATCTGGAGGAACTGGAGGGGAGCTCCACCAGCACCTGGGCACTGCTGGGGGAGCATCAGGCTCTGGAAGGGCCTTGCTGGCAACCACTGGCCATGGGGGGAGCCTCAGGGAGCCAGGAGCCCTCAGAGGAGACTTGCAGCCATGTGTCCTCCCTCCCTAGAAAACGCAGAGCAGCATGGAGTGGGGGGAGTCATTGCTCTTCACTTCCTTCCCCAAAGTGCTTCTGCTCCTCCTGCTGCAGCAGGAACTGGGTGTGGGGAGGGCACAGACTGACGTTCCTCAATCTTTTGCCATCAGATGATAGAGAAAACCAGAATGGACTAGCACAGAATCTCAACGAGGGTTGCAGGCTTTTAGCCCCAACTTTCTGAGGCATCACTAGGCTGCACAGGGCATTGAAACCCCAAAGCTACTTCACAGTTCCTGTAGTTTCCCCATGGTGAAACAACCTTACTTTGCCTGCTTGGGGCACTGCTAAATATTCAGTCCCCATGGGACCTGCCACAGCTTCTACAACCACCCTGAGAGCCAGGAAGCAGCTAAATGCCTGGTGGAGCTTGCAAAGCAGTCTCCTCCCAGGCAGGGAGAGCCTCCCAGCCAACAAGACATGCTCTTGCCAGGGACATGGCAGGGTGAGAAACTGCCAGCCCCTTGGAAACCACCCACCCCAACCTCAGGGTAAACGGGACTTGCTCTGCACCTGTCCATCCTTACCATGGTAACTCCAGCATGTGCCAAAGTTAAAGTTAGGCAGGGTGCCATGCCATGCCATGCCATGCTGTACCAGTAGGCACTTGTGGGAGCACCAGCTTTCCCCGTGATTTACAGCTGCCACTGGTCACAGCAACAGCTGTGTCTGTGGCATTCCCAGCCCGGAGAGGTGCTGAAGGCACGGGAAGGTTCCTGTCAGCAACTAGAGCCACTGTGTCTTTGGTAAAGCTGGGTCCTGAGTGCTGGGATGGGGAGGCACAGCATCAACTTTTCTGTGAACAGACAAGCCAGGACTGTTTTTTCACGCTGAATTACAGCACAGGGGAAGTCCTGACGATGCTGCTAGTTTTCTGTTTCACTTCCCTCTGAAAACCCCCTAGAATATGCTGCTGCTGCCATTGCAGTCACCTCATGTATTGTTTTCTTTTCCAGCCATCCCAAGGAAAAGTGTTAAGCAGAGAATTCAAGACAGATTACTTTTACCAAGAATACACTTGTCCAGATCCAGCTCAGCAAAGCTCAATGTCCATCAAGAAGTGCTGTGGCTGCAATTTTGGCAAGGGGACAGGGAAGAACTCTCCTGGGAAGGCTCAGATAATCCTTTCTAGCAAGTATGTCTAACTAGTACCCAAGGAAGGCACCATTCAGTGCCTAGAACTGCTGGGTGCCTGTGCCAGGGAAGCTAGTGCCTCTGACCCAGTCCTTTTAGGCACCAAACTGCCCCAGGAGGAGAGCAATGAAGCCCGTGGACCTGAGTGCCTACAGAGAAACCACCCTTAAAACCTTGATGAGGTGGCACAGAGAGGCATTGCCCCCTACTCATTGTCACTTGACAGTGTGTCCCGGGGCCCTCCTGGCACTGCTGTGGGCGGACACAGTTACCGGCCACCAGCTTTGGCTCCTCTCTCTGTGCACTGTCCATGGCTGCTGCGGATATTTTGAACTTGAGCGTTAAAATATTTCAAGGAAAGGGTTCAGAAAATTGCTTAACAGGGAAAAAACCAGAAAATGTTTCCAGCCAATGTCCCTCTGTGATGTCGCCCCATCTCGCCCACATGTGGACTCCCGCACCAGTTCCCCAAGCCATCCATGCTTGTTTCATAACTCTGCTCTCAGAAGAAGCTGAAGTGGCTGCTGCCACCCCTCCTGCTTGCTGTTCCCGGGCTGGGGCTTGTCTTATCTGGGTTTTGAGAGGCATGTGTGTTCCCACTCCTTCCTCATGCTGCTGCCAGCAGTGCCACTTCTCTGGGGTGCACAACCATCACAAGACCAGGGCATCTCTCAGACTGCTGAGTGCGACACCCCACAGTCCCCACACCACCACATGGTCCCCACTTTGGGCAACCATTTAGCCAGCCCTTGTGGTGAGTGACACTGAAACTGGTACCCATCTCCAGCCTCACAGAACATGAAGACACCTGCACCCAGCTGGATCTTGGTGAGGGTGAGCCAAAGAGTCACTGCCCTTCCCCCCCCCGCCGAGACCCACCTTCACAAACAGCTCGATCTCAGGCTCCTTGGTGGTGTTGTGCTGCTGACTGTCCATTCCAGCAGTGTGGGGAGAGACCACTGGCCGCACACTGCTGTGGTGAGTCGATCTGTCCCCGTCCCCTGCAGAGCTCCGACGGGGGAAGGCTTTCAGAGGGCTGGTGCCTTGGGCCTCTTGGCTGCTCTTACTCCACAGAGGGCTGGAGCTCACACTTTCCTTCCTTTTGAAGAAGGGAGGAGCAATGGGGTGTGCGCCAGAACCCGCCAGCAAGGGGAGGAAGCTGCAGGGCCTCTCAGATGTGACTCAGCATGGGTCTATCTGGTCACATTCAGAGTCTATCGCACCCACCCAGGTGCTCCTCCAGTGCCTCCGAGCAGTGGGCTGGCATCCCCAGCACCTCTGGTGTCCACAGCACTGCCGCTATCTCTTCCCAGTTGGGAGCAGGGGTTTATAGAAGAAGCATCTTGCCTGTTGCTCCTCCTGCTGCTCCAGTCTTGGCCCTTTGCCACTCTCCCACCCTCATGCTGGTGTCCAGTGCCCCAGGGCTTCTTTATCAATTTGGGGTGAACCTGGCTGATGTTTTCGCTGGCTCCTGCAGCTGCATTATGACAGGCAGCCACCCAGGGGGAAGGTACAGCTCCTCTCCCAGCCCACCACCCTCAGAGGATCCCTGCGTGGGCTTGTCTGAGCACCCCTTGCTGCAAGGAGCTGGGCTGCACAGGGCAAGTGCTCGGGGAAGCTGAGTGGAGCAGTCTGGGCACATGTCACTGACTTTTTGAAGGTGGGGCATAGCCCTTGGGTGGGAAGGATTGCAAAATCTTAAGCTAAGGCAGGAGATAAAAGATGCTGAAACATGCTGGGGAGCAGTGGGGAAGCCCACAGTGCCCCTGGCAGCCACCCAGCTATGTGGTGCTTGACAGGATGGTTGGATGGGATGTCTTCAGGGCTGACCTTCAGCAGGGCCCCATTCCTGGAACTGGGCTGTTTTGCAGGAAGGATGAACAGCTTGCTTTCCTCCCCAGGATGGGAGGGAACTGTTTGCAGTCAGATCACCCTGGCTGCAGAGACAGCAGATACAGCTTCCCAGCACACACAGGCTTAACTCTTAGGCAAGACCTGTCTTGCACCCCTAGACCAGATAGCTGGTACCACTGCACAAAATGGGGATCCCCAATGCTTGACTCAGCTTACCTCCCCAGCTCAGATAAGCTCCAGCTTTCCCCAAATAATCAACCCCTGATCAGACAGCAATCTCCCGCAAGGCAGTTCGATGGGAAATTATTTTGCAGACCCCTGGAGGAGACTCCCCAACAAAGATGTTTCCCCTGGTCCTGCTACACAGCCCAGAGTGGTGCTAACACTGGGGATTGCAGGGGGCAGGCAATTTTTTCTGCCCCATCAAAAATTTGGGAGAATTTGGAACGCTACTCAATGGGACAGGACACTCTGACTCATACTCCCATAATCAAGAGGTATGTATTGATGGCACTGTGAGTGCCCCACAGGGCCATGGCATTACCCTCATCACAAGCTCGACACCCACCACCCAGCTCCCACTGTGGACCCCAGATGAGGTGTGCCAGTACCCACTGCTGCCATAGCCTCCCCAGCTACCCCTGCCTGGGCAATGCTGAGCCTCTGAGAGCTGTGATGGCTCCTGGCACTGCCAGCTGCTGCTGTCTCTGCTGATCTCAGCCGGGAGAAGAGCCAGCAGCTCCAGTCCATGGCATTTCTCTCTGGCTGAAGCAGCAAGCAGGGGTTTAAGTCCTGCAGGTGGGAGGCACAGTATGACACGGTGCCCTCCTCACAAGGTGCTGGAATGCCCAGTACCTGACCCCGCAGAGGCTGTGGGGCAGAAACGTGGCAGCAAAGAAGTCCCTTCCCACACTGCTGGGTGCAGGGTGTTCGTCTTTTCTGCAGGAATAGCTGCCTGGGAGGCAGTTCAAGGAGCCTTTCCCTTCCTCCTCACAAAGTGAATGGCCGGACATTTGCCGAGATTGAGATTACAGCATACATTTATCTGGATTTCTGTTTCACCGTGTCTGGGAGAAAGCTGGGGACACTTTGGAAACCTTGTCAAGCCCTCTTCCTCTGCCCAGGGGGAACAGAGCCGGGAGGGAAGGGGCTGCCAGTTTCTTTGCCAGCAATAGGATGCCAAGGCACGGCTCACCCGTAACGGGGTGCCCTGGGGGAAGTGTTCCTGTGCTGAGAGTGACGCAGCTGTCCCGAGCAGCCTCTGGCCCTGGGCAGCAGGCTAAGAGAGAGTGCACATGTGCCCGCCGAGCCTCGGGACATCGGCAGGGCAGAGAAGCGAGCCATTGTCCCCGACAGTGTCAGCCAGGGGCGCCACCCGCCGCCGAGGCCCCGGCTGGCACCAGCTGCCGGGTGGGACACAGCGGCTGTGCCATGGCCGGACTGCTCCGGCCAGCAGTAACCGTGGTCCTCCTCTGCTTTGCTGCGCGTCTTGAGGCCAGCCCGGAGCTGTCCGGTGAGTCAGGGTGAAGGCGGGGAGGGGGGGATGCTGAGAACTGCGGTGGTATGATGTGAGGGTGAAGCAACAGCAGTTTGGTGGGGTAGGGACAAGTGAGGTATAAACCATGGCAGGGCAGAGTGAGTTTCCCCAAAATGCTGGGATTTCTTTATCTCCACACAGGGCTGTTCTCTGAAAACACGCTGCACACATCCCACAGCCCTGCTGTGCGTGGGAGTGGCTCCCCAGCTCTGCTGTGCTCTCTTGGATAGTTTGCAGGCAGAAATGCAAAGAAACAAACATCAAGCCAGTCCCTGAGCTTTGCTGAGCATCCCCTCAGCCACGATGCTCATGTCCTTGGTGCTGGGCAGTGTGTAGAGCTGAAGGAGCACTCAGGGCTATCCTGCCAGCCTTCTCTGCTTTGAGAAGGAGAGGGAAGAGTTGGGTTGAAGCTGTACCTGGTCCCTAGACAGAGCTGGTGGCTGTGCCCCAGCTAGAGCCACTCGTGAGTAGGGATGCTGCAGGGTCCCCTGCCACAAGATGGGTCAGAAGCTCTCCCCAGGGCTATGCTGGTGAACCTTACAGGTGTAGACAAGGCAGAAATTTGGGATCCCTTCTGTCCCAGCTCTTTGAACAGTCACGACAGGCACAGGCAGGCTGGGCACCAGGCATTCCCCAGGAATCATCTGGAAACAGCCACGCACACCTTCCATCTGCTCAGCCGAGCCCAGGTGGGTGAAAGCCTGATGCTGCAGGATGGGCTGTGGTGAGGAGGATGTGATTTCATCTGGGCAGAGCTAACGGCACAACCACAGCACCGGAGACTGAGTCAGCTGTACTGGCACGAATCACCCACAAAGTCTGCCTACAGCCTCCTTGCCATGGCTCCACCCAAAAAAAAACATTTTCACAACTGCTTAGTGGCCCAAAATAGTGTGATGGAGAAACCTCTGCACCCATGACAATGTTTGAGCCTCAGTTTTAAAATACAAACCACTGGTGCCTGCAGCTGGCATGACAGCAGAACAGGGTGGCTGCCTCAAAGCTGGATTTGGGGAAACCCATATCTTCTCATATTTCTCCCCTGACTTTCCTGCCACCCTAGGATTTGTCTGAGCCCTCTGCATCCAAGGCTGCCCAACAGCAGGGAGTTTCGGCAGCCCTATGTCCAGCAGTGTTGGGTATAGGCAGGTGGGTTCGGAGTCAGTGCTATGCAGAGGTCAAGGCCAGGGTGGCTCTGAAACCTTCAGGAACATCTGACTACTGCCAGGTGTGGGGCTGGTGCTGCAAGTATGGGACTGCTGCGGGTGATGCAGAGGAAGGAGATGGGGGCTGGCAGCCTGGGTAGGGTCCTGTGCCCCTCACAGGCCCCAGCATCCAGTGATATGGGGCAACCAGAGGAGAGGGACAGGACAGGGTTTGTCCTGTCCCCTCTTCGTGAGCTCTGCACTCCAAGGGTCTGATCCAGCTCTGTGCCACTCAAAGAGCATCTTTGCATCACACTGGAGCTTTGACCTGGCTAGAACACCTTGTCTACTGCCATCTACCCTCCTGTACCTCTCCTTTCCTCTTTCCTCCAGCATGCAGAGAAGCAATCAAGGGCGTGCTTCTAGGATGCTGTAGCCACCCACTTGTTCATCCCAGCTTGTGAGGGATAATGCCAAGGGAGAGATTAACTCCAGGCTGGAGGCAGCTCCCAGCTCTACCCGCTGACATTCCAGGGAGGGATGCTGACTGCAGATACCAAAGGGTTAGTGGCAGCACTGAAGGCAAAAGGGGCCCTTTGTCTTGCTGAGCCTGGCAGCAGTTTGCAGCGGGGGAGGGGTGGGTGGGAGCTAGTGCTCCCACCTTCTTTTCTTGGTTTAGGGGAGTTTGACACACTGGGGTTTGGGGGACAGGGTGCATGTCCTGCCCTGGGCCCCAGCACTGGCCTGGGGCTGAGGTACAAGTTCCTCCAAAGTCCCCAGAGCTGGGGTCTGGGGTCTGTGATCTGCTCAGAACCCCCATGTTGTCCTGCTGCAATCTCCCAAGCCTCAAAATGATGCTTTCCCTTTGGTTTTGTTTTATTCAAAGATGCAAAGTGCTTCATTCAGGGTCTACACATCACATTTTGTCAGCTTTTCTTGCTTCCTCAGTCTTCTTCAGCAACTGGTGCCTGCTCAGAGCACCTGGCAGCTTGAAGAGCTCTTATTAAAACAGACTCCTTGCCCACCCAGTACAGCCAATGCCAACTGGAGTCAATGCTGCATGTTAAGCCTTTGGAGAGACTGCACAGGACAGTCCCACTTTGTTGTCCCCTGTAGGGAAAACAATAGGGGCAGTAGTTTGGGACATGAACAAGGCAGGATTGAAAGAAAGAAGCATTCTGTGATGGGAATTCAAGGAGGGAAGGGCCAGTTTCTATTGAAAGGGTTGTGGGCCAGGAATAACTTGCAGGAACACACTGGGCTTCTTCAGCAGAGACCTGAGGTCAGCTGGGCTCAACTGATGACTTTGTGGCTCACACTCATCCATACTGACCCAGCCAGCTGTGGGAGCTTGCAGCAGCCCCTGGACCCTTCTCTCATCCGGCTCATGGCTCAACTTGTGACAGACTTGTGACAGAGAGCATCCTCCTCACCCTGGCTCCAGGGATCATCACTGGGGGACCATCTCTGGCTCACTCTTCTTCTCTCCCCACCATGGCTCCATAACAAGCCTGATTTTCTCTAAACACTTGACAACTGCTTAAGGGATTTCTCCATCTTCTCTGACTTGCTGTACTGCCTCTATCTTTCCTTTCCTGTTGCTAACCAGCCCAGCTATTCTGTGCTGCTTTCCAGGCTCCTGGAAGCAATGATGTATGCAAGGTTTGCTACAAGCCCATCTTCTCTGCTGCTGTTCTGCTCTGATCTTGTTCACCCCATAAGTGCCTCATCTCAAGATATCCTCACTGCCACCAGCACTTGGGTGCCCAAGTGCCACAACTGCTGTGGCCCTGGTGTCTCCTCTGGACAATGGACCCCTGCTTTCCCCTTCCAGGGTACCTGCACAAGGTGCTGAGGAACCACACTGCCCACACCTGTGATGGAGAGCAGCTGCTCATCGTCTGCCCTCGCAAAACCACCATCAGCATCCTCGGGGCCTTCTACGGGCGTCGAGTGCCCAGCACCAACCTTTGCCCCAGCCCCGACAATGCCTCCCAGGAGAGCACCGAATGCACGTCTGCCACTGCCCACCTGGTAAGGGAGGGATCCCAGGGGCCAGGCTGCACAACCCTCTGTCTCCACATCACGGAGCTGCCTGCTTGGGCTGGGGGGCTGCAGTGAGTACAGCCTGCCCATGCCCTGAGGAGGTTTTCATCAGCATTAGGACTACAGAACAATGGAATGAAAGAATCACAAGCACTTCTTGAACTCTGTTAGGCTTGGTGCTGAGACCACTTCTCTGGGGAGCCTGTTCCCAACCACCCTCTGTGCGAGGAACCTTTTTCTAATATCCAGCCTAAACATGCCATCACACAACTTCAGCCCATTCCCTCAGGTCCTGTCACTGGTCACCACAGAGGAAAGATCAGTGCTTACTCCTTCTCTTCCCTTCATGAGGAAGTTGTATACTGAAATGAGGACTCCTCCAGGCTGAACAGGCTATCTTCAGCCAGTCCTCATAAGGCTTCCCCTCAAGGCCCTTCACAGTATTTGTAGCCATCCTTTGGATGCTCTCTAATAATTTCATATCTTTCTTATATTATGGTGGCCAAAACTACACACTATATTCAAAGTGAGGCTGCCCCATGCAGAGCAGAGATGTACAATCCCGTCCCTGGCCTGGCTGAGCCTGATGCCACCCAGGAAAAGGTTGGCCCTCCTGGCTGCCAGGGCACTGCTGACTTATATTCAGGTTGTTCTTGACCAGGACCCACAGCATACACCCAGTCCATACATCCAGGGTTGCCCCTTCCCAGGTGCAGAATCCAGCACTTTCCCTTGTTGAATTTCCTGTGGTTGGTGATTGCACAGTCCTCTGATTGCTTGAGGTCTCTCTGTGGGACCTCCCTGCCTTCGAGGGAGTCAACAGTTCCTCACAATTTTGTATCATCTGTGATTCACTGTGGGGCCCTTTTCCTAGACCATTTTTGGAAGTTAAGGGTGGAAGAGATGTTCTGCCATGTGTTCCAGAGTAGAGCCTGGCAGGAGGCACTGCTGTGTCCTGAGATGGCTTTTGGAGCAATCCCACAGGAAGCAGCAGGCTCAGAAAATGCCCTAGCATCTGGGGCTGGCTTCTGGGAGAGGGGCAGTGCCGTAGCCAGGCTGTTGGACTCATGAAGTGAGACAGGACCCTCTGAGATGCTGCAGTCACCCCTGTGGCTGCATCCCCTGGGATTGGCACAGAGCTTGGCTCTTCCCCAGCCAGAGGCAGCACCCATCTGTGCTGGCAGGTCCCAGGGACTGGATGAGTGAAGCAGACCAAAGGGGTGCCTGTTTGATGGCAGCAGTTGGTGCCGGGAAAGGGTAGGAAAGCAGAGGCTGACAGAAGAAAAGACATGAAATCTCCTCAAAGCTAATGCCTAGGTCCCTCGATGGGGACATCATTTCATATGCTGCTTTTCTAAGACCCTGTTCCAGCCCCTTGCTAGGGCTGGGACAAACCTGTTGCAAAGCCAGTGACTGCAGCTGCCTCCAAGAAAAGGGAATGAGCCACTGATCACAGGGCTTTCCTGCCTGGTCCTGCTCCAACCATACATCCCCTTCTGGGATCCTGCATGTTCCAGGAGCTCTGCAAGCACCAAGCCAGACCATGCTGGCACAGCAGCAGGCTGGCCCCATGAACCCCCTGGCAAACACAGGTCAGGATCCCCCTCTCTGCAGGATGGAGAGTATGGCCTGGCACAGGTGCTTGGAAACTGAAGGGCAGGTCTGAGAGCAGGTCTGTGTAGCTCAGGTTCGTACTGGGTAAACGGTGGGGTGGCCATGTTGGCACAGGGCTGGAATACATGCTGCTGCTTAAGGAGCAGGGATGTCTGGAGCAGAGAGCAAAGAGAGCAAAGCTGCTGCCAAGGCTCAGCTCTGTTTAGGCAGCAACTGGGAAGAGAGATTGCTTGTGTTTCCTTAGTTAATTTCCGTTCTGGCAGGCAGTGAAGACCGAGCCGAGGCTCGGTCCTGAGCTGGGCGGGAGGGACATGGACAGAGGAGGGGAATGAGAGATGAGAAGAGGCTCCGTTGTGGGTGCTGGGATTCCCCGAGCCTGAGTCACGAAGCGGTAGCAAGGGAATAAACCCCTCCCTTCTGCCGGCAGCCTCTGCTCCGCTGCGGAGCCACTGCTGTGGGACTTGTGGGGGAAAGAGGGGAACAGAGGGGCAGTGAGCCCCACAGCCACCCACGGCCGGGGTACCCAGGGACTCCTACCAGAGCCGAGGGCACGGCTCGTCCACTCTCGAGCTGGCCGCGTGTGCAGGAGGGGCTCCTCGGTCACGGGCGGGGCCCGACCGCCCCGTGGGTGAACCTTCGTCCCCACCTCGTGGCCGCGCGGGGACATTGCACGGAGCTCGGGGACGCGAGCCGGTGGGGGTTGTGTCAGCACGCGCCTGCATGGGTGTAAGAGACGCGTGGTACGGAACGGTACGGTACGGTACAGTACGGTACGGTACGGTACGGTACAGTACGGTAGGGTACAGTATGGTATGGTACGGTACGGTACGG
>VYZP01038676.1:0-28284 GCA_013400635.1 Hypocryptadius cinnamomeus | reverse complement strand
AGTGGAAGGTGTCCCTGCCTGTGGCATGGGGTGGGACTGGATGGGCTTGAAGGTCACTTCCAACCCCAACCATTCCATGGCTCAGTGATTTGGGGCAGCCCTTCCAGCAGAGGATGGGATGTGGGACACAGCCCTGTTTGCCAGGCGCTTGTGCTGCCAGCAGCCCAGGTGATGGCCCATCTTTCACAGTCCTGGTTAATCATCCCATGCCATTCCATTCATTCTGTTTTGTTACTGCTTGCAAAGCTCTTTTGGCTGGAGGATGGAGTCAGTGAATAACAGGCTGGGAAACAAACAGCCCTGGTGACGCCAGGTTCCAGCCAGCCACGGCTCCATGGAGCGCAGCGCTGGGAACACTGCTCCCCAGGAACCCATGGAAAAGCTTCCTGCAGAGGAGCTGGGGTCCCTCTGTGACCATCTCATCCCAGGCTGCCTGCAGTGTCCCCACAGAGCCTTGCAAGCAGCCCCTGCACCTTGATTCCGTGGCAGTATCAGGAAATCCTGGCACTGCCTGTGTGGTGTCGAACGTTCCGGCCCTGCCATGTGTGGGGTGGGTGAGGACAGCAAGGAGGGCAGGGGGGATTTGTGCAGCCCCATCCCAGAAAGACACAGACCTCTCCCATCTCCGGGGTGGCCACAGGGACACAGCCTGCCAAGCATAAGGGTCACAAGGAGCTCATTCATCTCCTGGGAAGGAGGTTCACAGAGGGTTACTAAGGTTTGATTCTTGGAGGTTTTCCCTGAAAGTGTTCAAGGACAGGTGGGACAGGGCTTGGAGCAACCTGGCGTCCTGCCCATGGCAGAGGGTTTGGAATGAGATGAACTTTAAGGTCTGTGGTTCTGTGATTTAGCTGAGATTTCAGCCTGGAGACTGCTGACAGCTCCATCACTGTCACCATGACCCCAGCACATCCCACATCCATGTGGCATAACAATTGATGATGTATAACTTGAACACAGGGTCCCTACAGTGAGAGAGTTCTTCTTTCTTCTTATTTCTTTCTTTTTCTTTTCCTCCTTTTCAATGTTCATTCAACCCAAAATCCTCACTTCCCACCAAGAGCCAAGGCACTTGTGGGGCTTTCATTCAAAAATTATCCAAGAAATTAATACAATGAGTGAAATTGGGGAAACCCAGCCAAAGGGTTTCAACTTCCACAGAGGGTAATAAAACAGGATACACTTCTTCTTTCAGCAGGCATAGATGAGAGACATCCTCAGGATATGAACCCCATGGAAAGATAAATGGATGCTCAGCACTTCTTTTATTTTGGGAGGATGTTTCTGGCCCTCAGAGACTGTTTCACCTGGTCCTGGTCATTTTAGGTACAGTTCACCTGTCACCTTAACAAGTCCCTCTGAGACCTTATGGGAACTAAAAGGCTGCTGGTATTTCTGGAGCTGGAATAGGATACCCAGCTAGGAGGAAAAAATTTGGGAGGTTCTACAAGTTTTTGTCTCAGGCAGAGGAGTAAAATGTCACCTCTGAAGGAGGGACTTTTTATCCCTGTGCTCTGTGAAAGTGGGGGGGGCTCAGGACCTCCTGGGATGGGCTTGGCAGGTTGAGTGATGACCAGAGCAGAAGAGAGTAACAAAAACCAGGTCTGGCCCCAAGGGACAGGGCTGTGACCCTGCAGGCTGCTCTCAAGGCAGGAGAGGTTCTGCTGCTCTGAAAGCCCCAGATACAGCCCCCAAGTGCAGCTTTGGGAGTCATTGACTCCCTTGCTCTGCTCCTTTCATCCCATCCCTGTCACCCACAGTGGCCACCCCTGGCAGGGCCCCAGCTGCCATGCTGTCCCCCAGGCTGTTACAGGTCTTCACAAATCCATCATTCTCCTCAGAAATAAAGATTTTCTTCTTCTCATGCTGTCATAGCAGGGCTGGGAGAACTCGTCTGCTGCCCCTGCCCCTGTGAGAGCAGTGGGAGCACCAGCAGGCCCAGAACTGGGCGAGGAAAGCAGGGTTGTAATGACCTGAGCAGTCTTTGGTTCCAAATTTATATGTATAAATATATATTACTGCCATCCTGAGCCATGGCAGTGCTTGGGGAGCACAGGAGGCCAGGGAAGAGACTGTCTGACCACCTGCCAATTTGGAGATCTCCCCCTGGGCCAGCTCTGAGCTGCTGCTGACCCAACAGATCACATGAGTTTGGGGAGTTCAGAGGGGCATGGGCTGGATATCAGGAAATCTTCCCCCCGAGGGTGCTGGGCACTGTCCAGGGAATGGGCACAGCCCCAAAGCTGCCATTTGGACAGCGCTGCCAGAGATGCCCAGGGTGGGGTTGTTGGGGTGTCTGTGCAGGGCCAAGGGCTGGGCTGGATGATCCCTGTGAGTCCAACTCAGGACATTCTGTGATTCTGTGATTCAATCTGTGCTGCTCTGGAAGCACACAGAAGAGAGGGACCTCTTCAGGAGTGGTGCCAGTGACATCTGGCAGCTCTGGAGGTTCCAAGTGCTGCCAGGACTCCCATGGAGGGAGGGAGTTCTGCCCAGCAAGAGCCATCAGTGCCCACCTGAGGAGCAGAGATCTGACCAGGAGGGGCTGAGGGAGCTGTGGGGGCTCAGCCTGGAGAAAAGGAGGCTCAGGGGGCACCTTCTTGCTCTCTACAACTCCCTGTGACAGGAAGCTGCAGCCGGGTGAGGGTCAGGCTCTGCTTCCAGGGAACAAGGGCCAGGAGGAGAGGAAACAGCCCCAAACTGTGCCAGGGGAGGTTTAGGTTGGCTATTATGGAAAATTTCTTCATGGGAAGGACGGTCAGGAACTGGAACAGTGGTGGGCTGAGCAGTGCTTTGCCTGTGGTGCCAGGGTTCTTTCCCTCACTGCTTGGTTCATGCTTGTATCTTACAGCGGCTAGAAGGGAAAAATGAGCCCAAGTCCATCAGGAAACTGCTGAGGCGAGAGTTGTGAAGGCCATAGGTGATAATTTCCTTTGCTGTTTACCAGCTGTGCATTTCCCCCAGAGCTTCAAGACTATGTTCTTGTCCTTCATCTCTTTTGTGGTGAAACACTGAGAAATCACAAGCTTCAGAGTCTCCTTGCTCTCACTAAACCTTCCCTGCTGTAGCTGATGCACACATAGCCTAGGGCAGAGGTTTATTGGCCATTTGCTGCAGGATCTATGGCCACTGTGATCTCTGGGTCTTGCTGACACAATTGCTTGGTGGATTTGTGGAGGAGACTTGGGAGAAATCACCTGGAATGAAATTCTTGCCCATAGGCATCAGGGCAAAACTGCATTTTTGGAGTGTGTGGAGCAGGGATTGATGAGGAATCGTGTAAGGTAACGTTGTTCAGTGATCAGCAGTGATGGCACCTGCCATTGATCCCATTGATCCCACTGATCCCATTGATCCCACAGTGTTGTCCAGATGCAAAAACACCCTTCAGCAAGGTGTCTGTGCTGGGAACTCAGCCTGGGAGCCCTGAGAGGGCTCTGTGCCCACCTGCAGGCCCCCAGAGGGCTGGGACAGAGCGTGGGACACGGTGCCATAGGGTGGGCTGGCTCTGGGGACACCTGGGCCCTGGTCAATGGCAAGCTCAAGGCCAAGGGTTCTCTTCACTGCAGGGACTTTCTGTGGCTCACCAGGGGTTATGGAACTGCAGAGAGCCCAAGGAACTGCAGAGACCCAGGCACAGCTGCCATCACCTCACTCCTAAGAGGGAGGTCAAGCCAGAGCCTGAGCAACACTCCAGCACCTCCATCCTCCCTGCAGGGAGGGTGGCCGTGGTGGGCAGGGACAGTGGTGGCACTCACAGCCTGCTCTGGGGACACCTGGATGTCTTGCTGGCTGTTTCTATGAGCACTGCCAAGTCCTGATCAGCATGATCTCGTGGGGATTGAGTCTTGCAGGGCAGCTCTGGGAGTTCTTCCCACAGCCTGGACAGTGCAGGGCTCTCCCAGAGCTGCCCAAGTTCCGTCCCTGGGTGTTTCCTTGTGTTTGCTGCTTGCTGCTGGCTCCTGCAGTGGTTTGAGCCCTCAGCAGGTCTGGCACCAGGTGAAGGTGTTGTGGTGTGAGGTGGAGGACCAGAGTGGTTATTTTTAGCTCTGTGGAGCTGCTGCTGCCACACCCCTGTGCCCCCCAGCTGGCAGGGGAATGGAGGCTCCCCTCCAGGCTGGGCAGGGGCTGAGCTGGAGCCCACTCCTGGCTCTCAGGCCCCTGTGTCTCCCAGCACAGCTGGCTCCCACTACAACAGTGCCTTCTGCTCACGATGGAACGGGCAGGGAGGGGCATTCCCGATGGAACAACCAGGGTACACCTGTGCCAGCGGGGCAAGTCACTGGGAACAGCCAAGGAGCCGCTCCCTGTCGGTTACTGCTGGGAATGAGGAGTGACTGCAGCTAAATGTGGGGGTTTCTTCCCATTTGTGTGAATAAACAGAAGTCCCTGAGCTCCCTGCTGCTAACTGTGCAAATGTAGACCTCGTGCATCACAGCCTGTGTCTCTGAATGTCAGCAGATGTCCCTGGAGCTGGTGCGGGATCAGAGGTTCGGGAGCCTCCGGCACCTCCTGCCCCCGGAGCCGCGCAGTCCCTGCCTGCTCGCAGCAGCTCGGGAAGGTGACATTGAGCACGCTGTGACCCGTGCAGCTGGCACGGCACTGCGGCATCCCGGGGACTCAGCAGGCAGGACCCTCGGGCAGGCAGCTGGCCACAGTCCCAAACGCAGCCGAGCAGGGAGCTGGAGCTGACAGGGGCTGCTGGGCCGGGAGCCTCGGGAAGGAGCCCCTCAGCCATCCAGGGAGCTGTCACCAGCCCTGTGGCCTCTGGAGGCTCCCAGGGCAGGTCTCTCCACGTGGAATGAGTCCCCAGCCGTGCCCTCCCCTTGGGCTGCTCCTGGCATGTGCACGTGGCACATTCTGCGCTGGGGAGTCCTGACTTTTGTCCCAGTGCTGGGTACAGCCCACACCAGCTGAGGAGCGCTGGGCACCAGGGATGGAGTACCCAGAGGTGAGCAGGAAGAGCCATGAGAACGTGAAGAAGAACTGGGTAGTGCACATCTGGAAGGGAGCCCTTGTTTCTGCTCCAGGAACATCAGGGAGCTCCATGGGGAGCTCAGTCCTGTTCTTCTGGACCTGTTACTCCAGAGAATGAGGAAAACCAGGGATTATGAGGAGAGGCCAGTCCTCAGGACCAGCTGAGTGGGACTGGAAAGGAATTACCAGCTGGGGGAGAATTTGTAGCCAAAGCCTCAGCAGCTCAAAGCCACCCCCTCAGCAGGGCACTGGGTCTGAGGGGGCTGGAGGGGCTGTTCCCATTCCTGGCAGTCGGTGGTGGCACAGAGCAGTGTCCATTGCACCAGTGCTGAGCCCGTGGCACTGCAGGATGCCAGAGATCCTGGGGCAGGAGGTGAGCTGAGCGTTGCTCAGCAGGGGAGAGCAGGGGTGCAGGATCAATGCCGGGAAGCAGGATAAGTGCAGGAATTCAGGATCAGTGCAGGGCTGCAGGATCAGTGCAGGGATGCAGGATCAATGCCAGGGTGCAGGATCAGTGCAGGAATTCAGGAACAGTGCAGGGATGCAGGATCAGTGCAGGTCAGTGCAGTGCTGAGAGCATCCCCTGCACCCTCCCCGTGCAGGTCCTGCAGGTCCAGGAGGGGTTGGCAGCTCTGGGACAAGGCCCAGCCCTGGCCAGGCGGGGGGAGGACAGGGCAGGACCTCACAGGGAGCAGCGGGTGCCAGAGAGCTTTGTCACCTCTGTGGGCTCAGGAATGGCTGCTGAGGGACTGAGAGAAGCCCAGAGAGCTGTGCCCCTCTCTCTCCTGTGCCAGGCAGCAGAGGAGGTTGTGCCGAGCCATCCCCGCTAAGTCCCCCTCCCCTGCACACCCCCCCACCACAGAGCAAACCATGGCAGACAGTGATGCATCCCAGCCAGAGAGCTCTCACATGGACCCTGAGTGTCCTCTGGAATTCCCAGCTGGCCTCCCAGGCTGGAGAGCTGCTGGAGCTTCCTGTAGGACACCACCCTCCCACCTGCACTGCTCCTCTCCAAGAGCTGGGCATTTTAACAGGGGTCGGAGTGCAAGAAAAGTATTTTCTACAGGAAGGGACTTGTAAAGCACTTCAAGAGTGAGGGTGTTGAGCACTGGCAATGCCACAAACCTGCTCTGTGCATTCCTGTATGAACAGGGCACAGAGAGCTCCAGGAGGCTGCTCTAGGCTGGGGCTGGGGCTGCACACCCTCCTAACCCTGCTGCCACTTGACCCATTGCCATGCCTCTCCTCCTCCTGGATCACAGCAGGGACAGGCAGGGATCCCAGAGAGGCAGAACCCTGGAGCCATCCCTTCCTATGCTCTTTGGGATGCTAGTCCCTTGTTCCTCAGCCGAGGCCAAGGGCTGCCCTGCACTGCTCACCTCCCTGCCTGCCAGGTGTGTTCCAGTGCTGGTGGCTGGAGCCCACCTGTGCCACAACAGCCATGGGAGCCCAGGAGCAGGAGCAGCCTCGGTCTTTCCCCACACAGCTCTGTTCTGCTCACTCAGCCCACAGTGACAGGGACAGCCTGGGCTGGGCCATGTCCCCAGCCCTGGCAGGGAGGAGGGCGTGGGCTGGGCGATGTGAGGCTGGCAGGGCTCGGCCACAGAGAGCCTGGAGGTGCCAGACTTTGTCTGCACAAGGAGAAAAAGGCCCTGCCTGGGCCATATGCTGGAGAGGCTGGAGGCAGAGCTGGGGCTGATGGAGGGACTGGGCCTGACAGCAGGAGCAGGGCTGGTGGCAGAGACAGGGCTGGTGGCAGACTGATGGCAGTGACCCCAGTGACCTCTTTTGTGGGTCCACGTGCCTTCTGGGGCAGTAAGGGACCCCATAGGTGCCAGCAAACACGGTGTCTCGGAGGGTCCCAGCACAGTGCCACTCCAGGTGTGTGTGCTGCGTGGACTGGGACACGTGACCACTAGAGTCAGCTCCAGAATGGGACCATCTGCTGGGGCCCTAATGAAAAACCACGTTCCTGCAGGTGCTGGGTGATGCAGTGAATTAAACCCAGGTTGGGCTGAGGATTTTCAGGGGAATTATCTTCCAAAATCAGGGCTCTGTTGTTATTTGGAGAGAGGGAGGTGTTTACTCTCCTCCCGCCAGGCACAGAGGCACAGTAACCCTCAATGCCCTGCCCTGAGGAGATGCTGCTGGGGGCAGGGATGGCTCTTCAGGGGGCCCAAACTGCACATTGAAACCCTGCTCCCAGTCCTGGCAATTGGGCAACTGCAGGAGAGGCCTCAAGGCACGTCCCAAAGAATTCTGAGCCCCAAGGCATGTCCCAAGGGATGCTGATGCCCTTCAGCTCCTCATGGAGGCAGAGGCTTGGTAGGCACTAGAGCTCTGAGCAGAGGGTGGCTACCACCCTGCTGCTGTGCCCTGCAGAGACCACAAAGCAGAAGAAAATATCATGTATGAACTGGGGTTCCAGAAGCTCCTGAGTCATGGTGACACCAAGCCCAGGGCCAGCTGTGTTCACCCAGGCCCCAGCTATGTCAGACGTGGCACCGGTGTCTCTCTGGGATGGGGTCCTGAGTGGGGGCTGTGTGGACCTGGACTCAGAGGGAGGCAGTGCTGCCTCTCCAGGAATGATTCTCTCAGGCTGCCACTGAGTTCAGCCCTGTCGCTTCCCTGCCTCCAGTTCCAACATCAGCTTCTTCAAAAACCCCCAGCTGATGGGGGTCACAAAGGCCCCCAGCCACAGCCCTTGGAGCTGGGGACTGGGTGCTGCTGCTGGGCAGGCAGAAGGAGGCGAGGGGGGAGTGACTGCATGTCCTTGCCCCTTGCACTTTTGCACACTCCTTCTGGTGCTTCCAACTGCCTTTGGCCATGCCTGGCGCTGGCAGCTGGTCCTGGATAACCCCAGATGGCCGGGAAGCTGGGACAGCTGCCAGCACAGACATCCCAGCTCTGCCCAGTGCTGCTGCTCCCCTGGTCCTGCTCTCCATCCCAGCCAAGCTGGAGGAGACCAGGCAGCCCCGATGAGATGGCCCCACTGCCAAAAAAACTACTTTGTACTCTTGGTGGGAAAATAATTCTTCCAAAGGTGCCTTCCAAAGAGTCAGGCAGTGTTTAGAGTGGGATGCAGTGGTGGGATGAGCGAGTGGGGACACAGCCTGTCCCGTGTCCTGGGGATGGAGCACACATGTCTCCTGTGGAGGGAGGGGGTGGCTCTGTCTCACTCATCCTGCAGATGGTTTGTTCTGGGCTTTTTGCTGATCAGTCACTCCTGACCACGTGTTTCCGCAGAGGAGCTGCATTAACAAGTGCCACAGCCTTTGCCTGTGTCCCCAGTGGGCTGTGAGAGTGTTCAGCAGGAGCCCAGGCTGCAGCATGTCTGGAAAGAGGCACTTTGATATCTGTGGGTCACAAGAGGAAACAGGAAAAGGAAGAAAGGACAGCTGGAGAGCTGCTTTTGAGTGGGTGAGGGGTGAAACGTCCCCTCCCCTGAGCATGGCCTCCCTCTCACCTTTGCTGTGCTGCTGCATACTCAGCACAGGCCCCTCTCCTGACCCTCTTAGGGGGATGATGGCCCCCTGTGCCTGCTCTGGCCTGGGGCTCCTGCTCACAGCTCCCTGGCCCAGGCTGTGGGAGCCCGCAGTGTCACCCACCCGTCTCGCCATGCTGGTGACACTGTGGCTGCCGTGCCCATGCTCCAGGAGCTGTTCTGAGCTGGCTGTCAGTGCTGCTCTCCAGCAGATGCAGGCACAGACACCCAGCACTGCCGGGAGCACTGCAGAAAGGTGCAGCTTCCACCCTCCCAGCCAGACACCAGCCCTGGGACAGCTCCAGGCTGGAGGCGGGGCTGGACCTGGGTATGGGGACATGAATTTGCCCTCCCAAGTCCACCGGGTGCTTCCTGCAGGATCCCAAATGAGACACTGGCTGCTAAACCTGGGCAAAGGCAGGGTGGAGCCTCCTGCCCTGTGGGGGAGCTGGGAAAGGAAGATCCTCGGTAGCGGCGTGTGATGAGATGCCACATCAGCTCCCACGGGGACATGGTGTCTCTGATCATCCCCATGTGTGCAGGGAGCAAGGAGGACATCGTCAGGAGCCGTTTCCAGCTAGTGCTCTGTGGCATCCTGATGTTGGCCTGGCTCTGGAGGTGTTCTTGGTGATGTCAGCTCACCCTGCCCTGCACTCACAGCCAGCAGCACGAGCTGCCCTGATGACAAATGGTCCCAAAGGCAGGACTAAGCAGAGCTCAATAAATTCTCATCTCACATTCACTCATCACTTTGAGCAGCAGCTTGCCTGGCCTGCTCACAGGGCTGCTGTGCCAGCCCTGTGTTCCAGCCACAGCTGGGACAGTGACACCCCTGAGCTGCAGGACTCTCCCACAGCACCTAGCAGCCCTGCACTGATGGGCTTCTCAGCCTCTCCTGCCCTAGGGGTCATTCCTGAGCGTGTCCTTGGCCAGGACTGTTTGGAGCAGTTCAGTGCTGTGGGCTGAAGGTCCCAGGGATGTGGTTGAGATAAGGAATCTCTTCCCAGCGCTGTGGCCAGGTCCCTCCTGGGCACACACCCACAGCCAGGGCAGGAGGCAGACAGAGGCAGCAGGAACAGGCCCATCCTACTCCTGAGGCTCACAGCTCAGGGAAAAAGCCTACCTGAGTCTCCTTGGAATCTGCTCCCAGACCCTCAGTCTCCCAGGATCTGACTCCAGCACAGCCTGCTGCACTCACAGGCCACACTGAAGTTTGTGACCAGCTCCAAATCACCACATGGGATGGACCAGACAGGAAAACAAGAAGGCAGGACAGACTGAATGCTTGTTCCTCCCCTTCTACCAGGACCCCTCCCTTTCCACACCTGTAACAAGTTTTGCACAATCCCCAGATTTCCCCAGGAGGCATTTGGTGCAGCAGCCCCGTTACCCTGCTCACCTTTTTGGAGAGTTTCTGCTGCTCCCCCAGGGGGGGCAGAGCAAATGGGTAAATGTTCAGCTGTGATGATTTAGAGTTTTTTAGGTCTGAGGGGGGTGGTTTAGGGGTGCCTGAGGCACAGCTGAGGACAGGCACAGGGGCACAGCAGGGCAAGTGTGACAGGAGGGTGTTTTTAGGTGACCTTCCCTCTCATTTGAGGTGTGCTTCTCCCCAGTGTAAATATGTGTGAACACAGGAGCACTGTAGCCCCCCTGCCTTGGAAGGGAGCTTTTCACCCATCCGGAACCCTTATTAAGAGTCTGTTGTCAGACAATGGCACGAGGTAAATTGGTGTCTGTGGGTGCCTGAGCTGAGCCCACTGCCCCTGTGACATGGGAATGGATCAAAATGACAAGGAGGCCTTGGAAGTGTGTGTGGTGTCGCCCTGCTCCCCTCCCAGCTCCAAGCGCAGCCACACACAGCATCAGGCTCTGCTTGCCAGCCACAGCACAGTGAGCACGTTAGTCCCTAATGAGCCTGGGCCCCACTGTGCCAGGCAGACAGAAATCCATATCCACAAACTTTTCCGGCCCTGCAGGGCTTATGAGCTCTCCCGGTAAGCCAGGCAGAGGAAATGGGATAAGCCTTGCTTTACTGATGGGGAATTGAGGCACCAGAAGGTTTAAGTGACTTAAAAGGGATTTGGAGAAGAACATCTCCAGAGCCCAGGTGCAGAAGCATCCCTGGAAGAAGGCATGACCTTTCAGTGTCCACCTCATTAAAAACACCAGGTGGCACAAGCAGGAGGTGGCAGCGGCCTCAGAGGAGAATTGCTGCTGCCAGCCCTGCTCCGTGTGCCCCCAGCTCCTCCACGAGCCCCTGGCTCCTCTGTGTGCCCCCAAACCCTTCAGCTGCCCACAGCTCCTCCAGGTACCCCAACTCCTCTGTGCCACGAGGCTGGTGGGCTGCAGGCAGACTCTGGGACCGTGGCCAGGCAGGCAGCTGTGTCCCCTGCTGCTCTGCTCAGCTGTCCCTTGCCCTGAGCAGGGCCACACAGGGACTGGCCCACAGGGCAGCAGCGGAGCCTGTGCCAAGGTTAGGAAAGCCATTGTCCTGCTGCCATCAGTGGCTCCAGGGTAGCAGCCCAACCACCCCACAGCAGCTCCAGGAGCCATTGGAATGTGGAGGAGAGCTCTGGAGAAGGAGCCAGGCGATCCCAGGGAGCCTATCTCCCAGGGCCTCTGTCGTCCTGCATGTCCCCAGCCTGCTGCTGGCACCTGAGCTCTCCTGGGCACGTGCCGAGGGGTTTGTCTCCCTCTCCTTTGCTCCCCCTTCTCGTGGGCACTGCAGTGGCTCTGGCTCATTGTCACAGCCCGGGGAATTGTGTCAGCACACGCCCGGTGCGTGTGCCAATGTCAGCAGGGGTGTGTGGGCATGGGCACATGGGGACAATCCTGGATGCCCAGCAGCATCCCTGCAGGGTATGGCAGGGGCTGGGGGGTGCGAGGGGCTCACATGGAGCAGGGCCAGTGCTGCCAGCCGGAGCAGGGACAGGCTGTACCCCCCCGGATCCATCCCTGCTGACATCTGGGGCAGGGCTGTGTCCCCAGGGACTGGCCATGCAGGTGGCCCTGGCTCTGTCCTCCCTGGCACAGCCCAGCCCTGGGCCCAGCTCTCCCGTGCTCTGGGAATTAAGGAGTTGCTCTGCAGAGGGGCACTGAGGTGGCTTTGGACATGGACACAGGACAAGCAGTGCTGGGTGCTGAGGTGTTACATTTGGCCTTCTAGAGAGCCAGAGACGGAGGAATTTGTAACCACCTCATGTCGAGGTTTATTTGCTGCCTTCTGACTTTCCAAGCTGTTTGGCGCCCTGTGGGAATGCTGGGATCAGGAGGCCAGAGCTCTGCTGATTAAATACAGAACAGCAGGCTGGGGTGACCCCAGGAGCTGGGCATGGGGACCCCACACTGAGTGTTCATGAACCAGAAAGTGCTGTGGGGAGGAGTAACCTGAGCTCTGAGCTGCAGAAAAGGTTTGGTAATTTCCTGTGAAGTGCAAAGTGGCCCTGCAGCATGTGGATCTTGGCTGGAGAGAGGCTCCTGGCTGGCCTCAGGGAGTGTGGAGGATGCTGTGCCCCTCCAGAGGGGTTTCTGGATGGACTCAGGGTGTGGGAGGGATGCTGTCCCCCCCAGAGGGGCTCTTGGCCAGGCTTAGGGTGTGGGGCCGTAGCTGTTGTGATCCAGAGGGGCTCCTGCACCCTTGGGTCTGAATTGCTGTGTGGCAGAACAGCCCCTCTGCACCACCCCTGCCCAGGCTGGGCAATCTGGAGGGGTCTCAGGCCCAACAGCCTCAGGCCAGGTACCCCCTCACCTGTGGAGCAGTGGCCAGCTCAGCTTTGCAAACCAGCATTTGCAAGCCAAAAATATGTCATTCTGCTGCTGTTTTCTTCCTTTTCTTTTTTTCTGAAGGCCAGGTGGAAGGTGCTGTAGCAACAGTGGGGCCAGGAGGAGCAGGGGAGTTGCTGAGAGCAGGTGTGCCAGTGTAGGCTGGGGCTGTGAATCCTGGTTCTAAGACACTGTTGGAGGGATTTGAGGCACGTCTGTTACAAATTTGGGGTGAAAGGGCTTTGGTTGTTTATAACCTGCCTGTCCTGTGAGCAGTCAGTCTCAGGTGTGTCTCAGTCTGTGAGAGCTGTTCCTGCCCTGTTGGGGTGAGCCCAGGGCTGTTTCTGACCACCCTGTCCTGTCCCTGGACTTAGTGGATGTGTGCCTGTGCCTCTCCATGGTCACCCACTGGGCTTTGGGGCTGGCCCAGGGCCTCCCCCAATACCTGCCTGATGTCCTGGCTCGGGCACAGCAGTGCCAGCCCTGCAGGCAGGCGTTTCATGCCAGCAGAACCTCGGGACACTGCCCAGTGTTCGAGGAGGGGACCCCAGCAGCGCTCTGAGCCCCAGGCACCAGGGAGGATTTGCCTGAGTAGAGGAGGTTCCCCAGGGAACTCCTGAGGCCCTGGGAGCTGGGCATGGGTGCAGGGTGCCCACAGACAGGCAGGACAGCAGCAGTGCCAGGGACCCTTCTGCCACCTCAGCAGCATCCCAAGACTCAGAGTCACTGTGCCAGGACTGTGCCAAGCACCCCAAGAGGAGAACCTCCCCCAGCAGGCTGGGCATGAGGGCTCACATGAATTCCCTGTGATTTATGGAGCTGTGTGCGTGCTGAGACAGCTGCATCCCCCCTGCATCCCACAGCCTGTCCTCCCACCTGCACCTCAGCCCCATCTGCCTCGCCCAGTGCTGCAGGAGAGTCCCTGTGGCTGTTCCCAGGCTGCTGGGTGCCCACCAGTGGCTGCCATCAGCCTGCCCTGGCTGCCAGGGCTGCATTCCCCGGGCTCTGGCAGGGTGTGAGCCCGGGGGCTGGGGCTGCCAATGGCTCTGGGGCTGTGATCTCGTGCAGGCAGGCAGCAGTGGGAGCAGGTGACCCCAGGGCACGCAGCCTGCCCTCTTTTGTGCTCTGGAACAAGGAAAGCCCTGACCCAGAAGGGGCTGGTTGAGGCTCAGGGGCAGCTGTGTCACCTGTGGGCCTGCTGGCGAGTTTGTGACATCTGCAGTGACACCTTCCCACAGAAGCTGCTCTGGCTCCAGCCAGGGTGTTTCCTGATCCCCAAACTGGAGCAGAGGGGCAGGCTGGAGCCACCCGAGCACCCCAGACCTTGGGAATGTGGGCTGCCCACCTGGGGATGGGGGCACCGATGCTCAACCAATATTCCCAAAGCATGGAGGGGTCTGCAGAGGCTGCTGGTGTCCCCACATATATTTTAGGACAGGAAGAAACAGCTTCAAATTGTTCCAAGGAAGGTCTAGGTTGGATATTATGGAAAATTTCTTCATGGAAAGGGTGGTCAGGCAGTGGAGTAGTCTGCCCAGGGCAGTGGTGGAGTCATGATTCCTGGATGTGGATGTGGCACCTGGGGAGATGGGTTAATGGTGGGCTTGGAGGAACAGTTGGACTTGATGATCTTAGAGGGCTTTTCCAACCCCAGTGGTTTTGTGATTCCATCCCCTCCCCAGATGACTCTCCTGGAGGGGATAGCTCAGATCTTTTCCAGCTGCAGAACCCTGGGCTTTCCTCAGCCTCCCACCTTTGGCCTCAGCTCTGCTCCACCCTGAGCTGCAGACCCTCCAGGGGCTCCACTGCTGGTGCACCCCACAGCTGCATTTTCCCACTACCTGCCATATAACAGACTGAAACAGAGACTTCTGCCATCCTAGGCTGGCAGGACAGAGGCACTGAGAGAGCTGGGAAGCTGCACAGCTGCGTGCAGCACTGCAGACCTGTCTGGGTGTGCGGCCGTGCCTCAGTTTCCCCCTCTGTGGTGAGGGGACAGCTGTTCCCAGCAGTTTGCAGGAGGCATTGCTGCCATACAGGAACCTGGAGCAGGGTCTGAGCTGCACAGAGATCACAGACTGGTTTGGGTGGGAAAGAATCTTGAAACCATCCATGGGCACGGGCAGGGGCACCTTCCAGTACCCCAGGGTGCTCCAAGCCCCGTCCAACCCAGCCTTGGACAGGGATCCAGGGGCAGCCACAGCTTCTCTGGGCAGGTTGTGTAAGAGTAAATGGGTGACTTTAGCACTCAAAGTCCTTGATAGAGGCCCGTGACCACACTGGGAAAGGCTCTTTTTTTCCTGTGTCCCCTCCCAGATGGGACAGGGCTGCTGTGGGAGCAGAGGGGAGCCCCAGCACTGCTCTGCTGCAGAGTCCCTGTCCTGGGCTGGGCTCTGCCCAGGTGGCACAGAGGGGCTGCCTGGCTCTGGTTGGTGCCTGGGGACTGTGGCTGCTGGAGATGGGTGTGCTCTGGGTCAGGAAATGGCAAGAATGGGATCAAGGTGCTAAAAAATGTCCTGTCAGAGAGAAAGGAGAGCCCACAGCTCCCTCAGAAAGGCCTCAGGTGCCTGGAGCCTGTGTGCTGGCAGCCAGGGGCAGACATCCTTCCTGCTGCCCTGGCTGGGTTTTTCTTTGGAAACATCAGGATTTGGGGTTTCATCCCTCCGTTTGGTGAGGATTTTGGAGGTTCAGCGTTACCCCCCTGTGCAGAGGGCTGTCCTGCCACCCCTGCACATGTAACCTTCCCTTTCCCCACTGGGGTTCTCCTGAGCTGCACCAGACCAGCAGCCTCATGGGGAAAACACCAGCAAAGCAGACCCTTCTGTGCTTCTGGGGAGCAGTGAGGTGTCCGTGGGCAGGGGCAGCTGAGCAGAAACCTTCAAGGAGCTTTTGCCCTGTGGGAGGTTGGTGCAGGAGCCCTAGGAGGAATTATCCCATGGTCTGCCTCCGTGTGCTGGGGAACCAGACCAAAGCACACCCCCTTCTGCCAAGTGCATGTGTCTGCATGAGGTGGGGCTGCAGGCCCAGCCCAAAATCCAGCCACTGCCTTGGCAGGTTTCTGCCAGGGTTCTCCACCTCCAGAAAAAGCCCCCAGGAGGACTGAGACCCAAGGCTGTGTCTCTCCAGACCTGGGCAGTGACTGGGAGGAGCCCCTGGTCTCTGGTTTTGGCCTTCACGTGCTGCTGTGTTTAAAAATTCAGCAGCTCTGGTTTCAGGCACAGCAGGCAAATCTCTCCTGGAAACAATTGGACTGGACCAGTTGAACTGAGCTCCCAGGAAAGCAGCAGGACCTTGGCTGGTCTTTGGAGATCCCATCCTGCTGTGGATCCCAGGAACAGGCAGGCTGGAGAATCCCAGGAGGTCAGAGGGCTGTGGGCAGGTCCCCAGCCAGCCCCAGCAGCACTGGTGGGGTTCCCTGGATGGAGCTGCATCCCTTGGCACAGGGATTTTCCTGCAGCCAGGGTCCTTCCCAAGAGCTGGCTGTGGAACTGCTGGATGCAGGGCACACCTATGGAGCACAGAGTGGGATCCTGGCATGCAGAGAGCTCCAGGAGGGTTTAGGGATGGAGGCAAGGAAGCACAAATGCAGGATTCCAGAGAGGCCAATTGTGAGGGATCACAGCCAGGCTGCAAATCCCGGGGACGCCTGGCTTGTGTGGAAGGAAGGGGCTGCAGCAGCTGCCTATTGATGCATTCCTGGGTAAATACGGGGGTGGAGAAGAAAGAGCTCAGCTAAAGGACACAAGAACTGGTGCAGTGTTTGAGGATGTTCAGGCTGGAAACCCACGGTTTGATTTTTCAGATATTCTGGGGAACTCACCTGCCAAACTGAGCAAGTCAAAATCCATTTTTCTTAAAGTCAAAGTGCTTCCTCCCAACACTTCCCTCCAGGATGCCTCAGCAGCAATGTCAGGGTTTCCTTCCATTTAAGCTAATTTCATTATACTTACAAAATTCCATCAAAGCTGGAATTGGAAACAGAATGTCTGTCTGTCTGTCTGTCTGTCTGTCTGTGAGGACAACAGGGCTTATCTTCCTCTCATTCTCATCTAGTTTTACTGTCTCTCATATTTCTGCCATGGTCCCTGCTCTGCCCTGCAACCCCTCCTCCATGGCTGTGCCTCCTCCATCCCAGAGCACAGGATGATTCCTGGCACGTCCTCTGCCAGCCCAGCCCTGCCAGGAGCAGCAGGAAGAGCAGAGGAACTCCTGTGACCTGCAGGTTTTGCCTGTCTGGCATCTCTTCCAACCTCCCTTTGTGTTTATCAGGTGTCTAGAACAGAGCCCTGTCAATGTCTCCTCCTGAGAGTGTTGGGAGGATTAATTAGTCGATGTTTGCATAGTGCTTTGAAGAGAAGAGCCAGGTGGGAGGGTGGTAGGAGCAGAACTGGATTCCTTCATCCTGTCTCCTTCCTCCCCTCACTGATGGTGGCAGCCCCTGTGCCCTTCCTGTGCCAGCTCACCTGGGGGGACAGGGCTGCTCCAGGTGCAGGCCAGGGGAGGGGACAGCCTGTGAGGGAAATCACTGATGGGGAAGAGATCAAAAAGCAGAGAATCATGGAAAGTTTGGATTGAAAGGGACTTGAAGCTCATGCAGTTCCACCCCTGCCATGGGCAGGGACACCTTCCACTGTCCCAGCGTGCTCCAAGCCCTGTCCAGCCTGGCCTTGGACACTTTCAGGGATCCAGGGGCAGCCACAGCTTCTCTGGGCACCCTGTGCCAGGACCTGTCCACCCTCACAGGGAAGAAATTTTTCCCAGTATTTCATCTAACCCTGCCCTCTGACAGTGGGAAGCCATTTCCCCCTGTCCTGTCCCTCCAGGCTCTTGTCCAAAGTCTCTCTCCAGCTCTCCTGGAGCTCCTTTAGACCCTGGAAGGGGCTTAGGGGTTCCCCTGGTTCCTTCTGCCCTCCAGACTGAACACCCCCAGCTCTACCAGCCTTTCCTCATGGCTGAGGTTCCATCCCTCTAATATTTCACCCACAGGACCTTCTTTTCTTTATTCCAATCTGTGCAAAAGGAAAACAAGCTCCAGTTGTTTCACCAACTTTCTTTCAGTTGTCTGTGCCTGCTGCCCCCAAAACAGCCGGTTCTGGGGAGATCCAGCAGCTCTCCCCATCCTGGAGCAGAGCTTTCCTGTCTGAGCAGGGCAGGTCCAGCATGTTGGACAGCAGGGCTGGAATCTCCAGCTGGAGAATTCCCACCAGCCATGGCCAGCCCTGGCTCCATCTCACTGTTCATCAGTTGGGGCTGGGCCTGGGCTGGGCAGTACGTGTTGGAGCTGGTGATGTTAATTAAGAGGTAACGAGCCTGATGGAGATTTATTTTCAGGCTGTGTACTTGGAACTGATTATGCACAACTGGGAAATGGAAAATTGACCTCCTGCTCATTTTCCTGTCTTCTTCACAGCAACAGTTAATTATTGTGGTGGGCAACACTGCCCTGGACAAGCCTGGCAGGGAGCAGCTCTCCAGCCCAGCCCTGGAACCTGATCCTCACCTCCCTCCCTCCATCCCACACCCTGATCCAGGCAATCTTCCCCTTCCTTGTCTCTTCCCCACTCCCAGCCTGTGCAGCCTCAGGGAGAGGGAGGCTGATCATGGATGTGGAGATGTTTAAGCCTGGAAAAGCAGGGCTGTAGTCAGCCTGGCAGGCAGGCTGGGCAGCTCTGGGCTCAGCTCTGACCACTGGGTGTGCAGTGCTGCCTCCCTGGGATTTCCTTCCCCAGATGGACCACAGGGGCAGGCCCTGGCAGGGTTCAGCAAGCTGGAGCTCCTTCCCTGTCTCCAGGCTGACCTGCCCCATCCTATGCCTCGGTTTTCCCTCTATCAGTGAGGGTGATATTTTGAGTGGGGGTGATATTTTGAGCATGAGTGGTGGGTTTGGCATTTGCAAGAGTTCATCCCTCTGCTGCAGCACTCTCTCCAGAACCAGTGGCTCCAGTGGGTACAGGGTGCTCTGGTTTTCCACATCTGTGCAATGTGAGCCAGTCCTTGTCATGTTTTCCTCCATCTGGCCTTGCACACAGCCTTGCTCCCCATCTCCCTGCCTTGTGCAGCAGCCCAGAGCCACTGGCTGCCTGCATGGAGCAAACTGGGCTGTGCTGGGAACTGCCCTGGGCTGGAAGTCCCTGGGCTGGGACCCCTCTGCACCCCACATTGCTCTCTGCAAGGAGACAGATGACGCCAGAGGGGTCCAGGCCCCGGGGGAAGCAGCAGCTGCCTGGAGAAGCAGGGAAGGGCTCTCCAGACTGGCTGGCAGTGCCTCGAGGCTCCATCTGTGCCCAGCCTCAGCCAGCAGCAGACTGGGGAGAGAACAGGCAGCTGCACTGGGGGCAGCTTTAACCCTTGAGTTCCAGGTGCCCTGCAAACACAGCCCACAGCCCCACACAGCCCTCAGGCAGCGCCAGAGCCCAGCACAGCAGTCACCCATAATGCTTTTATAATCTACTTTCTTGTCCATGACTGCTCTCCCAGGAAAGGGAGGAGGAGGCATGATTAATTTTCATTAGCCTGGTAAATAATAAGCTTGTTTCCGCTAGTCTTGCCCTGTAATTAGGGCTCTGGTGCCAGGACCCTGAGAAGGAAGCTGGGATTTGCTGGTGACTCATGGGAAGCTGGACCAGCCTGGACATCCTGCCCTGGGCAGGAAAAGGGAAGAGGCTGGGGCCCCTCAGAGAGACAGAGCTTCCCTCGCTCCAGAGGGCAAAGGAGCAAGGGACAGGGTCCTCTTGAGGACAGGGGGAAAAGACCACCTTGGGAGAGGGAAAAACCCACTCAGGGAGTGGGAAAAACCCACCTAAGGAAAGAGAAAAACACACCCAGGGAGAGGGAAAACCCATCCAAAAGTGGGCTATTATTCAAGGGAAAATGGAAGCAAAGCTTTTGGCCCAAGAGCTGGATCTTGACATGGATGTAGGATGAGCTCAAGAGGAGTTCAGTGATGTGGAGTTGAGGAGGGGAAGGAGCACCGGAGTGTTTGCTCTGAATCTGGGGCTGGGTGACCCACAGCCAGCAGTGCCCAGGTGTGCAGAGCAGCAGGGAAACACTTGCACCATGAACGAACCTCTGCAGGTGAGAGCACCTCTGTGTCTGTCAGAGGGGCTGGAGCTGGGAAACAGAGCCTGCCCCACAGGGAGCGGCCGCTATGGGGACTCTGTTCCCTACCAGGGGACAAAGCATCCCAAGGGAATCAAGGTGGGATCCTCTTCCACAGGCAGAATTCCCCTGTGGAACTTGCTGCCCTGAGATACCAGAATCACAGAGCTAAGGAAGTTTCAAAGGAGAAATTGAAAAGGCTGGAAGGGGTGTGGATGGGGAGGATGGCCCTGCCTGCAGGGGGGCCTCTGGAAAAAGCGATGTCCAGGATGCCACCAGCACAGGGCACCTCCAGGAATGCCTCCATCTCAGCAGCAAGGGGCTTCCCAAGGACGAGCAGGACCTGTGCCATGCTCTGCACGTGAGCCCAGCCCCAAAGCCTCCACAGGAGGAAGCTCCTGCCAAAGAATGAGCGCACAGCCCCATCAGGGAGCAGTGTTTTCCCAACCCAGCAGATGCAGCGAAAACCCTCATTGAAAGAGCTGTTTGCTAAGGAAAAAACAACTGGCACGCTAATTAAAAGCGACTGATTAAAGGACTGAAAGGGAATTACTCATCGTAATCGTTAAAGGCAGCACCTGCAGAGCTCTCCCTGCTCTCGGAACACGAGCATCCTCCGCACTGCCGAGGGGACACGGCAGGGACACGGCAGCTCCGCGGTGACGGAGCTGGGGCAGCCCCGATGGGCACGGCACGTCCCCTCCTCTGGCAGGCACCAGCGCTACCCTGTGGCCACCAGCCCCACCCTGTGGCCACCAGCCCCACAGCGGACTGCCAGAACTGATGCCCGGCAGGCGGTGACATCGCTGTGGCAGCAGCCGGAGCAGAGCCGAGCCCCAGAGCCCAGCCCAGCCCCAGAGCCCTGCCCTGCCTCTGCCGCAGAGCTTCTCCTCGGTCCGTCCCTTGTGCCCAAGATGCAGCTGGTGGCCACCTCAGCTCGGGGCTCGGCCATCAGAGCAGAGACCTGCTCCAGGGACAGCCGGGGGTTTGCAGCTCCCCGTGGGTACTGCAGGTTCTCCCAGGAGTTACACCGGGAGCTGCTTTGTCCCTTCCCTGCCAGAGCCAGAGCAGGAATAAAGCTGAGGGCTTCTCAGCAGGCCTGCACGAGCGTGGGGCTTTCTGACACCTGTGGTGGTGTGTCTGACCCGCTTTAGAGATTTTTTGCTGAATTTGGTGTGGCCATGCCAGGTTGTGCCCAGCCTCAATGAGAGATGCTGCCCTTTGTCCCTCATCAGCAGACAGGCAGTGTCAGGGACAGGGAGCAAGGACAGATCCTTCAGGTGTGGCTGCCACAGGAGAGCAGGTCAGCTCCCAGCATGGCCAGGACATGGGATGTGTGCTGCACTCTGCAGCCTGTCCCCCTCCTGACACCAGGCAGGAGCAGGATCCAGGGTTCCCTGGTGGGGACAGCCTCTGCCAGGCCACACGGTGGGGACAGGCTGGGCAGCACAGGAGGTGGCTCTGAGCCAGCACCTCTGGCCTTCTCTTCTCCCTGCAGCCACACTGCAGCTCAGGCTGGCTGTCCCTTTGTGCCCTGGCTGTGCTGCTCTGCCCAGGGCTGCAGTACGAGCCAGCAGCGCCAGGGACGGTCCATGGCTGGGGGTAGGTGCAGCTGTAGCACTGGAAATAAACCTTCCTTTGGCTTTGGGTCAATGTGCCCCCATTCTTTTCCACAGTCACTCAGACTTGATATTAGGGGAAATTTCTTCACAGCGAGGGCGCTGAGGCACTGGCACAGCTGCCCAGGGCACTGGTGAAGTCGCCATCCCTGGAAGTGTCCAAAAACCGTGTGGATGTGGCACCTGGGGACGTGGCTTAGTGGTGGACCTGGCAGTGCTGGGTTAAGGGTTCCACTTGGTGATCTCAGAGGGCTTTTCCAGTTTTACTGACTCCCTGATTCTGTGGCCATCCATCCTCCCAGACACCGAGCTGCCATGAACTGACTCTTTTCCAGTAAGGCACTGTGGGTGCCACACACAGGCCCTGCTCCTCTGCCTTCCCTAGCTGAGGCAGGGTGTCACTTTAGCCTTGATTCTGCACAGATGTGTCCAGCTGCTGAGCCACTGTGTCCTGCACATTCCTCGTGGGCTCACCCTGGGATGCAGTGCTCAGCACAAGTCTCTCCCATAGCAAGGGAACCTGCTTCCCCTGCAGATCACAGAGCTGCTGGCAGAGCAGCTGCCAGGCTGGGAAAGGCCCTGTGCATTCTTGCACCTTCTTCTGCCTGTGCTGGAGCAGATCTGAGAGCTTTGCAGGTGGGTATGACTCAAACTGCTGACCTTGCCTGCCGTGACATCTGATGTCCCTTTGCGCCCTCATTCCTCCCTGAAGTTGTTGATTTTAGCATTTGCTGGTTTTAACACTCCAATTATGTGATGCTCCCAGTCAGGTTTCAGGAGCACAACTAGGTCAGATCCTTGTCCATATGTGAGCAGAGTGTGTTATCAGGCTCCCTGGCATGGGTGGGAAGGCACTTAGGGAATTTCTTCTCTCCAAGTCCCTTGTCTGGACCAGTTTTATTCTCCACATCATTATGTCACTCAGGTGAAGGCTCCCAGTCCCTCCTGCTTGTTCTTCTCCCTCACTGTTTCAGGTCCTGTTGGTCGGTCCCACACCCCCATGCCCTTGAGGAAAGTCTTCCACCACAAGACGCCTCTCCCAGGTCGCTGCAGTCCCGGCCAGCTCTGCCCCAGCAGAGCCCCAGGTGTGCCCTGCCCTCTCCTGGGAGCTCCTGTCCATGGGGTGTGGCACCAGTGCAGAATCCCTCCTCACAATTCCAGGCTGCCCAGCTTTACAGACCCCCCCGATGGACCCTGAGGAGGGGACGTGCCACCCCACTGGGGTCCCTCCGCAGGAGCATCTGTCCTCCCTGCTGGAGGTCAGATCTCTCACTGCCTGGAGGGAGAGGCTCAGCTCTGCTCCTTCCAGCTCCTTCCCCCATTCCTACACCGGGGATCTCAGGGCTGTTTGCTGCTGTTCCCATGCCAAGAAGAGGTAACCCCCATCCTCAGTGCCCTGCCCTGCCCTCCAGGGCTGCTGGCCTGGCCACGCTCCCGTCTCACAGAATCCTTAACTTGGAAGAGACCTTCAAGATCACCAAGTCCAGCTATCAACCTCGTCCCACCATAGCCACCCCTAAACCACATCCCTGTGTGCCACATCCCGGTGGCTCTTCAACACTTCCACACCACCTCCCTGGGCAGCTCATTCCTGTGCCTGACCACTCTTTCAGTGAAACTGTTTTGTCTAATACCTAATCTGAACCAGTTGAGTAGAGCAGAGGTTATCTCAGTGTTTATTTAGTAAATTGGTGGCAGCAAATTTAATATAAGACCTTAGCAGAATGGAGGGTGATGTTTCTTTCAAATCAAACAGATTTCAGGCACTCAAAGTCAGTCTCTTCAAAGTCCTTCTCCTTTAGGAGGTGCCTCCAAGGTCTGGCAGGTTTCCCTGTGTATAGAGTTAAAGGAGTGCTGCTGTCAGGTCCCCACTCTGTCCCCAAGGTTCCTCTCAGTTGACAGTGATGTGGGGTTTGACCTCTGGGAGTTGTCAGGGTGGATCTTTTGCCTCAGCTTCTTGCTAACTTCAACTCCCATCTTCGGCAGGATCAGTGTGTGTTGTCCTTGTGTTCAGGACATCCTCCTGTCAGGAGAGCAGGGACAGGCACAGCCCATTCCACGTGTTGTAACCTCATTTCCCTGCTGCCCTGCCCCAACAGGACCCTGCTGACAAGGCATCTGCGTGGGAGCCTTCTGGGCTAGGGGAGGGGAGCACCTTCCTCACAGCTCAGCAGGACTTCCCACCCTTCCCACCTTTGCTCAATTGTTCCCTCTGGTGTTTTCACACAAACGTTTTTCCTTCCGTGCCTCCTCAGAAGGATCTTAATCCTGTCTGCAAATCTCCTGCCTTATGCTCAGCCATACCTCACCTGTGCTCTCCCCTCTCTCCAAGCAGCCTCTTGTCCTTCCCTGGAGGTGCTGCTCCCAGCTCAGCCCCAAACATCCTCTATGGTGATTCTTTCTGGGATGCCCAAAGGAGCTCAATGCATTTGTTTTACCCAGAGAAATGGTGCAGAGATTACAAGAGCACACATATATTTATTTTCATTAGTTCTGTTGCTGGGTGTTATGGCCTGTTTCAGAAGGGTTGGCAATGTCTGTACCTGATCTTACTGTCTGTAAATCCAAGTGTTAGAGGGGGTTCAGTCTGGGGATGACAGCAGGAGGGGACAATAGCAGGAGGGGTGACAGCAGGAGGAAGGGGCCCCGTGTTCAGCAGCCCTTGCCATTGCTGGGCACCTGCCTGTGGGGCTGTGCTCTGCTCCTCACCCTTTCCTCTCTGCCCTTGTGCCAGGCCTGCTCATCCCCCATCCCTGCAGCATCCCTGCTGTGCTCATGGGATCCCACAGGGACTCTCAGCCTTTTCACAGAGCTCTGGGTCCAGCACTGGGCTGGCTGCCAGGTCACTGTGCTTGTTCCCTGGAACGGTGGCTTCATCTCCTCTCAGGTTTACCAAAAGCAGCCGTGGGTGGTTTGCTGAGGCTCCTCCAAATCTGAAGAAGAAGCAGGAAGAAGCAGGAGGCGACAGCCCAGCCTGGGAGGGACCTCTCTTCTCACAGAGACCATCCCAAGATGCAGCTGTCTGAGCTGTAACATTCCACAGGATTTTCCCTAGAATTAAATCCCAGCACCTCCTGCACCTGCCCAGCTCTGCTGGCCTTGCTCTGCTCTGGCTGTGACCACACCACTGTGGCCCTGGAGTGGCAGAAGGGGAAGGACCACCCTGCCCTCCTCATCTGCTCACTGGGCTGAAATCCCATCACCTTCCTCAGGAGGCCTCAGCAGACACTGATGCTTCATATTTCATCACCAACCTGCAGCCACCTCTAAGGTGGGACCAGGAGCACCAGATCTGTCCCTTCAAGGCCTTCTCCAGCCACACAGAACCACCCAGGCTGCAGCAGGGCAGGCTGTGGCCTCCTCCCTTAGACCAAGAGGATGATAACCACCAGCTGATTCTCCAGTGAGGCTTGGCTGCAGAGCATCTGAGACCCCATTCACCAAAATTGTCTTGAAGGGGCATCAGTTCATCAGCAAGACACCCCTGAGCAGAGAAGGGTCCTGGACAGACCCTTGACTGCTTCCTCTGGCATTCTGTGCCCTCACTGCCTGGAAAATCAGGGCCCCAGCTTGGTCCCTGCTCCCTCACCCTTCCACTGGTCTGCATTCCCCTCCCCTGAGCTTACAGCCCCTCTCCTGTCCTTCCATGCAGCAGCTTCCATCCCACCCCTTACAGCCCAGCCATGAGCACCCTGCTCCTGAGAATGGCAGGGGAGGGGGACAGTGGAGGTGTCTGGATGGAGGGAGGAGGACAGGGACAATGGAGGTGTCTGGATGGTCAGTAACATCAGGTGGTTGGGCTGCTGACACAATTGTTCATTTGCATTTCCTTGGGCGTTGATGCTGATATTAATTAAAAGCAATTATGGTGCCATTTTCTCTGTGCAAGAACAGCATGCAAAGGGAAAAACAGTGTTCCACACCAAAATGCTTCTTCCTCCAGAGCTTCAATGACCTTGTTTAGTTGGAGGAACCTGCTGGGTGAGGGGAGGCCTGGCCTGCTTCTCCCACCCGTTAGATATGCCAGGAGGTGCAAGGACTGGGCTGTTCCTGGGGGCCTGAGGCACCCTGAGAGTGCTGGTGACACGCACAGACGTGACAGGTGGTGCCAGCTCTGGACAGGCACTTCCATCCCAACAGCCCCCACTGCTCCTACAGGGTGCTGGGTGCTGCTGGTGATGCCTGTGCAGCCAGGAGGGTGCTGGGGGCATTCCTAGAAGGTGCTGGTAGCTTCCATGGTGGCCATCAGTGGCTCCAGTGGTGCTGCCCTCCACCCCAGCACTGGTGGCACTAGAGCAGGGCACTGTCACACAGTGGTGGCAGAGACAGGTGGGTGCTGACACTGGGGGCAGCACTGGCCATAGATCCTGGATGTGCTAGTGGCTCTGCTTTCTGGATCATGGGCTCAGACCCAACACAGCTCCCAGTGCTGGAATTCCCTTTCCCATGGAGAGCTGTGAGAGGGCTGGGCAGTGCCAGTGCAGTGCAGTCCGTGGCACCTGGCCCTGCCACAGCTCATCCTGGCACAGCCACACAGTGCAGTCACTGCCACCACAGGGACACCCCTGAGCCCAGGAATGTCTGGCTTTGGGGTGGGGAGGTGTCCCTCGGGCCACAGCAGAGCCTCCTGGGCTGGGTGAAGCCACATGTGCCTCACCTCTGCCTCAGCCTCGGGCTCTGACCTCACAGCCCAGCAGCAGCAAGAAACTCGGGAGAGAAAGGGGTGTTTGGTGCAGGAGGCAGGGGAGCTGTGGGGACAGATGTGAATGCCTTGCCTGGCTGCCCCAGGACACATCCCTCTGCTTCAGCAATTCCCTCTGCAGTGCTGGGCCATGGAGCTAGTGGGAAGGTGATGAGGGTTTGTACCCAATTTAGGAGGCCAGTCTGCTGATCTGCCCAGGCTTTCCGTTCTGCTGTCTGTTGGGATATCCCCCTTGAGGGCCTTGGAGTGAGCACACTCCTCTTGTTCTCTGCCTGCACTGTGCCTCTCCATCTCTCCAGGCTTTGCTTCCTTGGCATGGGTTCTAGGAGAGCTGCTGGGCATGTCTGAGGAGAGCACGGTGTCTCTGCCACAGCCAGGCAGGAAAAAGCCCCTCTGGCTGGGTGGTGGCAGGGGGCACAGCGGGGCCTCAGAAGCACTGCAGTGCCCATCTCTCCATTCTGGGGACAAAGAGCTGCTGCCTCATCTCTGGGTTTGGTCATCTTCTGCATCACCAGTGGGGGAGTCAAGCCCAGCACCTGGAGTTGGCTTTCCTAGAAAAATTGCCGAGGTTTGTGTCCTTGTTCCAGCCTTCCATCTGAGCCGAGAAATTGGTTCACCTATTTTAACCCCTCTTTGAGCTCTCGCAGACCTTCTCAAACCCAGATGGCCTCCTCCATTCAAGCAGGAATGAAAAAGCTGTCCTAGGAAGGCTAAGTCCTCTTCTGGTTCCCATGCCATTTCCAACCCCTCCTTCCCTGCAGCAGGAGTTGCCCAGTTTGCCCCAGCAGCTCCCAGTGCAGCACAGACAGGCTGTGTGTGCGCACCAGCCAGCCTGGGGTGTTCATCAATGCAAACCCCAACACCACTGAGTAGATAACTCAGGCTGTGTTCTCTGTGGGGTCAGTAGGGTTTTGGGGACACTAAGAAACATGGGGGGTTTTCCCCAGATTTATTTAGCTGGCTTTTCACAGAGAGAGCATTTTTCCCATGGTTTGCAGCATGGCTGGGTGGCAGGGAGGAGGAACCAGCAGGCTCTAGCTGCAGCACAGTAGCACCTAGTGACCAGATGGGAGAGGCTGAGCGGGAGCTGCCATGAGCAGCTGGAGGTGACAGTCAGAGCAGGTTCTGCCGTGCTGGGACACAGCGAGGGGAGCACCAGAGGTGCCATCTGCCACCCCGGGCATGGGGATTGTCTCCACGATTGTCCTTCCTGCCTCCTTGGGCTCAGCTCAGAGGGGACAGCCCAGAGGGTGAGGCACAGAGGGTGAAAGGATCCCCCTGCCCAGCTCAGCGGCTCCTGGCATGGCCATGGACCGCAGGGGGGTGAGTCCATCATAAACAAACAAGGGAAGGGAAGACAAAGAGCACTTACCCACAAAGGGGCTCTGCCCAGGCCTAAGCCCCCAGCAAGAAGCATTTTGGATGTTCTCCTCCCCACCTGGCTGATCTCCAGCTCATCCTCTCAGTCCATGTGACACCCAGAGTGATACAGGACCCACTCCCACATCTTTCCCTGTCCTGAGGGCACTGCCTCTGCCTCACTCTCTGCCATTTGCCCTTTGCTGGGCACAGCCTGGGTATCAGTCAAGTGTTTGCAGCATTGGGTTGTTGCCTGGGATGTTTGCCAGGAAGGCAAATTCTGATCACAGGGATCACAGACGCCTCTCTGATCCCTGTGAGGACACGTCTCCTTTTCTCTCTGCCCCGCAGGTCTGCATGAGGGACAGCCCTGGAGCCCAGAGGGACACACGGTGCTCAGGATGCTGAGTCTGGCCTAGTGCCCAGCCCAGCAAGCTGAGAGGTACAGGATGGCCCTGGGGTGGCTTTGGGATGGCCCTGGGGTGGCTTTGGGACGGCCCCGGGGGTGGCTTTGGGATGGCCCTGGGGTGGCTTTGTGGATGGCCCTGGGGTGGCTTTTGGGACGGCCCCGGGGTGGCTTTGGGGATGGCCCCAGGGTGGCTTTGGGGATGGCCCTGGGGTGGCTTTGGGGATGGCCCTGGGGTGGCTTTGGGACTCCAGAGGGGGCTGGGGGGACAGCCCCAGCTCTGTGCTTGTGGCCAAGGGGCAGTGGAGCTCCTGCAGGAGCAGGCTGGGGAAGGAAAGCTGGGAGGGTGATTCAATGACAACCCTCCCTCTGTCTCCTGGCGAATCCTGCAACACACCCCTCGCAAAATAAAGTTATGAAATCTCCTGCCCATTGCTATAGTAACGTCACGCCTCCGCCTGACCCACTTTGAGACAAAGGAAGTGTTCCGAGCTCCGAGCGCACGGAGCTGCGCACAGGCCCAGCCTGGGCTCCGCAGGGATGGCACAGGGAGCTGCTGCCTTCTCCCACCTGCTCCTCTTTGCCCCGGGACCCTCAGGCTACAGGAGCTGCTTTGTTTGAGGCACTGAGCAAACCGAGTGCCAAGAGCACCTCCACCCTGCATCCCGAATGCAGGCAGGGCCCTGCCTGGCTTCATGTGGACATTTAGGGAGCAGGAACGTCTGCCCTGGAGCACAGAAAGGTCCTTGCTCAGCTGGTGGTGAAGCAGTGACAGCCACAGCCTTTTGGAGCATCCTGTAACTACTCTGCCACAAACATTAAGGGCAAGGAGACAGAGAATCATGGAATGAGCTGAGTTGGAAGGGACCCACAAGGA
>VYZP01038674.1:53089-64465 GCA_013400635.1 Hypocryptadius cinnamomeus | reverse complement strand
AGGAGGAGGAGGAGGGAAGAACCAGTGCCTTCATCTCTGCTCGACTCCATCCAACATCTAAGGTACTGAGTCTCCAACTGCACCTTACCACAAATATAAATTACTAAAAGCCTTCAATATACCCTATTTACCAAGTTAACCAGTTTAATTCTGTTCTTAAAGAATGCTGGGCACAGAAGACACTGTCAGTGCCATCAAGGAGGTTACAATCCAGCTACTTTGCTGTCCTGTAGCTCAGCTGAAGCAGGTATTTGTCTTAAAAAAATAGAAACAAGAGTTGCACTCTTTCTGCTGATACCAAGACATCATTACCAGCAAAATAAACAAAAACTGATTAAATAAGTAGTTAAAGTTTTAGTTAGAGAGGCAGCTTCTAGCAGCCTTAGGTCTTGTTCAGTTTCAGTAATCATGGTCAGTCCCTTGCACAACCACAGCTAACTAGTGGTGATTTTAATCATTTTCACCATGGATACAAAGTACAAAGGTTTGTTTAAAAATATGCTGGTTAAAACAGGAGTGAGCCAACTTCAAAAGCCTTTTCCAAACTGCGTACATGAGTCCGGGGAGGGGGGGGAAAGGCACCCAAGAGTTGCATGCTGTAGTGTTTTCTTTCTAAACCCCTGACTCGAGAGCGCAATCCAAATCACCTCTTAACTAAGATGTTTGCTGCTGCTTCTACTCCGAGGAAGCAATTGCTTCCCTGGGGACCCCACACAGCCTGTCAGCTCAGTGGGGGGCTGCCAGAGGTCAGCAGAGCATCCTGTAACCCTCGGGAGGCTGCTCTGCCCTCGCGCTGACTCCAGAAACAAAAGGAGGTCTTCCCTTCACCTGGAGATTGGTTTCTAAGCCAGGGCACCAATATGTTATGGCTAACACAGTAGAGGTTAGATCATTTACCTAAGGCTAGGACACTTAGGTTTAATCCCTTCCTTGCTGTGACAGGATTTACGACCATCTCCTGCCATCCAGCCTCCAGCTTAGGATCAGGAGCCACCAGGGAAAGACTCTGGCTTCCTTGCTGTGGGGTGGGCAGGGCGCTGGTTACTAAATGGGACCAGCTGTTGTGGTAATGAGCCCATGAGACTTTTATACCTGTCATACCTGCCCCTTCCTCTGCTGTTTTGGTTTTGGAGACCAGGTCAGCAGGCATGTGGTGGTACATGTGTGCCAGCCAGGCAGAGCCCTCCTGAGAAGCAGCTGGTTCAATTTATCTTTCCACTGTGTGGCTGGTACCCTGTATGCCTCCACAGAGGTCAGCGTGGAGGGACAGCCCCACAGATGGGACCAGGCTCAGGTTGAGCAGCCTGGAGCAGTGGCCCAGCTGTCTCCCCTTCCCCTACCTGCTCTTTGGCCCCCAATGACTCAAATGAAAAACTCAGGAAACACAGATTCTGGGAATGGAAAAAAGGCACTTGGAAGGAAGATGCTTAGCTGTGTCTGACACTGCCTTTTGCTCACCTTTGAGAAAGAAAGACTCTTTCGAGCTTTTTTAAATTCCTCATTTTCTTTCTCCTTTTAAAGGTTTAATCCATATTTCCATAGATTCTCTGCTATCCACTGCGCAGGTGTGCTTTTTCTCTATATCTGGAAAAGGTGTATTTTATTTATTATATCTTAAGACACTCAACTTTTAATTTACCAGAACTCATTTCCCTCCAGTTTTGTTTCCCTTCTAAACTGCCTTCCTCCACCCCATCCCCTAGCACCACATTCTCTCCTGTGACAAATACCCACTGTGGCAAGGAGTGATGCTTATCCTGGGTCAAAACCAGCTCCCTTCCCCTCTCCCCTTTGCTCCTCTCCCCTCCTCTCCTCACAGGGCTAAAGCAAGCAGGAGCAGGAAGCAAGGCAGTCGGGGCAAGGGACGTGCAAGGAAAGGACAGCTCAAGCCTTGGTGCATAATTCAAAGATCCCACAAAGCATCCAGCTCAATATAAACTTTGACCTTTTCCCTTTCTCTGCTGTGCTACTCAACAGGCACTTACCAAACCCAAGCTGGTGAAATAACAGCTTTTTTAGTGTGCATTTTGTTTTGGTTTTACTAATGATTAAGCTATGCCAGAGGAAAAGTCAGTCTTTTCGGTCTTTCAAAAAGCCAGCAAATACTTCCACGTTACCAGTTTATCTGTGTGAAAAATATTTAGAGGGTTCTATTTAAAACTAAATAAAAGAAAATAAAAATCGGTAACCAAGTTTCCTTCCACTCTCAAAAAATAAGCCGTGCCTTCCATTAACTATTCTTTAAAAGTTTTCTTTTTCTTAGGAATAGAAATCTGTAATAGTCCCTGTGGAATACACTTTTAATAATAGCTACCTCTTTGGGTTTTGTTTTTAATTACAGATTCAGTACTTTAAAAAAATAATGGTATCAATTAGTGGAGTTCTTTAATTATTTTCATTTATTTTATTTTTTAGGTCTTTTAAAAGTCAATGGGCTATGCTTTTTTATGTCTCCCAGTCAGTTAAGGAAAACAAATGCCTCTCCTAGTTGATAGTCTTTAAACTTCAGTGATTTTGTTATTTTAACATCTCTTAAATGTAAAGAATTTTTCAGAATGTCAATTCTCCTATGAATAAACTTAATTAAGATGTACATTTAAATGAAAGAGATAATTAATTCACACCATTCCATTTGCTTGTTACTTGACAGTCAGGGTGTATTAAATGCACAGATGTGTGAAAAGAAAGCATGGAGAAGGAGGCACAAATAAAACAATCAGCATCAAAATATCATTTTCTGTCACCATTTTCCTATGTTCCTATAATAAAACTGTCAACTGCATGAAGTTATTTTCTGCTTTTTATGAGCATGGATTATCCTCACTTTCCAGTGAATAATTTCACTGACACTGTAAATTTTTGTTTGTGCTCTTTTTTCTTTTTAATTTTAGAAGTCATGGTAGTTATGACTATTTCTATATTTAAACATCCCCCTCACCCACACCCCTGAATGGCTGCCTGGACAATCACTAACTTTTTCCAGTAAATTCTGTATAACAAGTCAGTGTTTCCTTTGTTTGAAAAGTGATTTTTAGAACCATTTACTTACAAACAGGAATAATACGCATTTGGCGGGGGGGGAATTATTATAAGTTTATTTACAAAAAAATCGAAGCCATTTTGGATTTTAAATGGAATATTGCTTGTTTTAAGACAAAAAAATCATATTTGTGGAAAGTCTAATTATTACCAAACCACTCTGTTCTTGTTTAGGGGGCTGTGTTGATAGGGGTGCTGACACGCTCTGCTGCAGTCAGGCAGCACTGGCCTTCTGCTGTCTGTTCAACTAATTCCTACATCTACTACCACCACAGAGAAACAGAGGTTGGTGTTGCCAATGGCTCATGCCCCGCTTTGCTCTGCCCAGAGGCACCTTCAGCGATGCAACTGGGCACAGTGCTGCTTGCCTGGCTCCCACCTACTCACCAGGGGCTCGCAGGTCTCACACCAGTGTTCTCCCTGGCTCCCCAAAGAAAAGCAATAGCTTTCCAGAGGCTGGAGTCATGGCCTGTGTCTCTGCTAAAGCCTCACTCTCAACCTTCCTAGACTTGCAGATGAGGGAAGCAAGCCCCAGAAGCTGAAAAAAGTCAAGAGCAAAGCATCATTATAGGCTAGAACATCATGGAGAAGCAGAAATTGTCATTTTGGTGTTTGGTAGGTTGCTTGTTTTGGGGGGAGAGAGAGAGAGAGAGGTTTGTGCACACCCCTCCCGCTCCCCCGCCACCCCAGGAAAGTAATGGTGGGTGATAAGAAATCTGAGCTTCTGGACATGTCCTCCTTCAACTCCAAAGGCAATTGGGTAACCCCTTCCCTGGATGGCTTCTCAGGGAAAGGCAGGTCAGATTACTGGAAAGTGTGGTCTTGGTAATAGCCTAAACATCTACGTAAAGCCTCCTTTATGAAGCTGTTCTTAGGAAGTTGTGAGAAGTAGCTGAGCTGAAGAGCCTTTGAGGTACAGGCTGTCTTTGGCAGTGTGAACACAGCTGATCTGTACTTGATTGCATGACTGGCTAGGAAATTTTGACTGCAAAGACTCAGCGTGACTGTCGAGAAAAAAACCACATGAGTAAAGTACAAAGGCTATTTTGGGCATAACAGCTAGTCATTCCGAACACTAAGGAAATACATACACACACATCACAAAACATTACATATATGGAGATACTATGATAGCTCATACTGTCTCATAATTTCCATTAAAAAGTTTCAAGGATTTCATCATTTATGCATACACATTTACTTTGTGGTAAAACCAGACATAGAGCATACCTTAAAAAATGGGAAGAGTTGAAAAAGCCTAATAGTCAAACCAAGTAATTTGATGCAAAGATGGTATTTTATTAGCAAAAAATTCTAACAAAAAGTGGCTGGTAGTAAAATAACACAATTTTTTTCTGCATCAGGTCCTGCATTTGGGTCACAACAATCCCATGCTACAGACTTAGGGAAGAGTGGCTTGAGAGCTGTTCAGCTGAAAGGAATTTGGGGTGCTGGTTAATAGCTGGCTGGATATGAGCCAGCAGTGTGCCCTTGTGGTACACAGCATCCTGGCCTGTATCAAGAATAGCATGGTCAGCAGGACCAGGGCAGTTATTGTCCCCCTGTACTCAGCACGGGGAGTCTGCTCCTTGAGTGCTCTGTTCAGTTTTGGGCACCTCACAACAAGAACACTGATGTGCAGGAGATGTCCAGAGCTGGTGAAGAGTCTAGAAAGTGAGTTACCTGAGGAGTGGCTGAGGGAGCTGGGGGAAGCCTGGAGAAAAGGACGCTCGGGGAGATAGCCTTGCCCTCTCTAACTACCTGGCAAGAGGTTGCAGCAAGGTGGGAACTGATCTCTTCTGCCATGTCTCAAGTGAAAGAATGAGAGGAAATGGCCTTAAATTGCGACTGGGGAGGTTCAGATTACATACTAGAAAACAAAATTCACTGAAGGAGTGGTCAGGCATTGCAATAAGTTGTCCAGAGAGGTGGTGGAGTCACTGTCTCTGGAAGTGTTCAAGAGGCATCTGGATGTGGCACTCATGTGGTGGGGGTTATGGTTTAGGGGTGATTATGGTAGTGCTCGGCTGATGGTTGAACTACATGACCATGAAGGTCTCTTCCAATCTTGATTCTGTGATCTATACTTTCAGAGACCATAAACACATTGCATTCTTTTGGTATTCCACCTCCCAAAATCCCAAATTCCAAAAATCCCAAAATGGATTTTGAAACCATTTACAAATGCTAATTATTTCACAGCTGCTGTCAGGTAAAGTATAAATTATTCCATTTGACACATGAGGAAACCAAAGGCCAAAGAGACTCAGCTTTTGCGAGGAAACTAATGGCATAAAATGATATAAGTCCCAGCATCAGTAATTCTCTAACTTCTTTCTTTCAAACATCACCTCTTTCTTTAGGTACAGGTATGAGTTTCTTTACCATTGCAGCAGCAAAAAATAAAGGCAAAATAATTTGATTTTTACTGTGATTTAGAAAGTCATTGCAATACATTTGTACTATATTGCCTTTGAGACAGCTGTACCCAAGGCTTTTGTCTTTGCAGTGATTGATTTGCCATAACAAAAATAGATATATTGTCACCCTGGAACATTTGAACTTTAGTCTTGAAGGTGGACAGAGTAATGTATAAGAGGTGACAAAGTTGCACAGGTTGCAAAGTGTTACGGCAGTATCTGTCCTGGGAGGGAAGGGCAGTTTGTCAGTCAGTAGTTAGTCAGTACTGAATTACTTAAGAAAAATAAATTAATTAAAATTAAGAAAAAATCAAACTCAACACAACCTTTCCACCCCAGGTGATTTCTTTAAAGCCATTAGGATGCATTTCTCTTGCTTTTTCATGTTTTTTTCTTTGCTCCCTTATCTCTACACGTAAGTAGAAGATCATTAAACTCCTGGAGCTGGACCTTCAGAAAAAATGCACAAGTAATAGAAAATACTAAACATTAGTTTCACTTTTGATGGGCTTGCATCCCCAGGTGCTGCTTTAATAATTTCACTTCTATCAAGCTTGTAACCTACTTTAAACTTTTGTGACCCCACTTCTGGTCATGACTTTTGGTTTCTGACCTGCTGCTGGAGATACTGAATTTGAGTTTGAATTTGGAGAAACTGATTTATTTCAAACACTGTGTACAGAGCTGCTAACCCGCTGTCTCCCCAACAAATGAACACTTGATCAAGACTCAGACTCCAATAAACTTGTGAGATGGAAAATTTTAAGTATGATCATTTAGAGCCTTTTCTTTGGGCCCACCTTTCTGTTTTAACACTTCCTACCCTTCTGCAGGATAATGACAGCCCCACCCTGCTCATTTATAGTGAGCAAAGTAATGGTGACCTCCTCTGGAAAAGCTGTTGTGAAAAACAAGTGAGACACAGAAATCATGTGCTATCTGACACTGTTGAGAACTCACAGCTTCTCCTTAATGTACACGTTCCTGTTCCTGGTGATTGATGCCAGCCTGGCCCAGTCCACATCTTCCTCTTTCTCTGGCTGAGTCTGAAGCAATTCCCTTCATGTGGAAGCTGTGTCCAGTCCCCTGCTCCCAGAAAATGCTGGGGAGGGAGCATAGGGGTCAGAAAGGCGGCTACCCTCACTCCCAGCTCCTAAATTTGAGGTGAGTTTACTTCCTACATCTTTCCAAACAGCCAGCAGTGTGTTATATCTGTAGACCTTTTGTCTCCAATTTTCTTGAACAGTACTGGCATCAAAACTGGGCTGGTACCATTTTGTGGACATGAATAGAAAGTAAGCCAGACTGAGAATGGGTTTTTGCAGAAGGAGGATCTGTCTCCATAGGAGAAAGGGTTGTGCTGTTTAGAATGATACAATGGTTTGGGTTGGAAGGGACTTTAGAGATCATGTAATTCCAAGCCACCTGCCATGGACAGAGACATATTTCACTACACCACATTGCTCAAAGCACCATCCAACCTAGCCTTGAATGCTTCCAGGGATGGGGCATCCACAGCTTCTCTGGGCAACCTGTTCCAGTGCCTCACAACCCACACAGTAAAGAATTTCCTCCTAGTATCTAACCTAAACCTACCCACTTTCAGTTTAAAGCTATTCCCCCTTGTCCTGTCACTACAGGGCCATGTGAAAAGGTCCCCTCCAGCTCTCTTGTAGTCCTCTTTAGGTACTAGAAGGCTGCTGTAAGGTCTTGGAGTCTTCTCTTCTCCAGGCTAAACAGCACCAACTGTCCCAGTGTCTCTTCACAGGAGAGGTACTCCAGCTCCTGAGCATCTCCATGGCCCTCCTTGCTCCAAAGTCTATGTCCTGATTATGTTGGAGGCCCCAGAGCTGGATGCAGTACTCCAGGTGGTCTTGCAAGAAGGAGGCAGAGGAGGAGAATCGCCTCCCTTGCCCTGCTGGTTTCTCGGTTTCTCTCCTTCCCTGAGCAGTGGCAGTGGTGCAGTGGAGTAGGACATTTGAGCTAATTAGAGCCCAATTTGCCTTGACTCACCAGCTGCTAATGCTGCAGCTTTTCTGAGTGGTGTGCGGTCTTCGGTTCTTCTTTATGATGCTTAAAGAAATCCCAAAATTAGATTTTTCTTTTAGCATTAGAAATTCAGGCATTGTCTGGCTGGGAAATCTTCCTGGCAAGGGGAAACACATTACAAAAGGCAAGAGAGTGAAAGACAAGCAATTGAGAACCATTAGCAGAGTTGCCAGTTCTAATGGTTTTCCGAATAGGTTGGAGAATTTCAGACCCTTTTAAGGGTTTTTAAAGGAAAATACAGTTTTTTGGTATCAGTTCAATGACTGATCATTCTTTTTCTCCCACCTGCCAAAAGTGCCCTAACTTGTCTCTTTAATGGACCAGGTACACAGGGCTTTGCTTTCCAGCTGTCGTACGCTCCTGCTCACTCACTGCTTCACAAGAGCGGGATGAAACAGCAAGAGTCATAAGTTAACAAGTGTTAAAGAAACAGCAGCAGCTAACATAGCTGCTCAGTAATGAATGCAGCTAGGATAAATTATGTTTGGAGGAAGGAGAGGTGGATAATTAATTTTGGAGGCTGCAGAGATGGAGGAATTTTGCTCATGAAAATGAACCTGTATTTATACAAGGGAGTCTATAATTTTGTTTTGGTGTAGGGGATGGAAGTGTTCCTGGAAATAATTGGAATCCATCATAATAGTGTCTAAGTTTTCAGCTTGCTCTGTCACTGCCATGGGTAAAGTCAGGAGCTGGAACTGTGGCTGTAGAATACGGAAATGGAGGTAGAAATTCATTATCCTTTCCCCAAGGTTGTAGGACTGTGTACAACAGCACTGCCCTGGGATTTGGGGCAAGTGGTTTCCCAGTGGTAAAGCCCAGTTTGGTAATTATTTCTTATAACAGTGCTATGAAGAATTTCATAAACACAATTCTGACATTATTTCAGGGACTTCATTTTGAGTTGTAGATACCAGATCTGATCATTACCTGGTCCTTGTGTTACATGCAGTTAGTTTTTCTGACTTGCTTCATCTATCATGTAACAGCTGTTTCTTTGTTTTGCTGATTAAAGAAATATTTGTGGAATGGAAATGACTTAAATATGGAAACAAAGCCTATGATGCTAACTCTGTGGCCAGACCATGTCAATGGAATTGTAAGTTTGTTCTGAAAAGTCTCCCCTTGCTTTTCCCCAGCTATTTCACAGTTGCTCTGTATGTTAACATGTTCCACACAGGGGTCAGCAGTAGTTAACCATAATGAGGTAATTACAAGGTACATTGAGTACAGATGTATGTTAAGGGACATACATTAAGGATGTAGACTAATGGTGTTGTGGTGACAGCATGTTCAAGTCTTTTGGTAATGTTCTGTACACTGAATGTCTTTAATATCACTTCTTTTATTAAAGTAGGTTTTATCAACTTTTTTTTTTCCTGACTACTGAATTTATTTCCACATGTATATTTACATCTGTGTGTGGAAACTAACGACAGATCAAGGATACCAATCTAATGATGCAAAACAGGTAATAGATGTGTTCATATTTTTTTGGTCCAAACTTTTCTTCACAGATTTAAAATGACCCTATTACCATTAAATGAGAAAATACGGTTTTGTTATCTTTGTGTGGTTTTGAAAAACATAGCCGCGGAATTGGTGAAGAGGAAGCAAATTGCTCAACTGAAATAGCTGCATTGGCCCTACAGAAGAGGAATAATACATGAAAGGACTTGAAAATGAAGAAAAAACATATTCTACCTTAACTGAGGTAGTGTGACTCCTGTCAGGAGACACTCAGCAGCAAGCTGCTCAGCATGGGCTCTAAAACTTGCATCAGCCTTGCTAAACTCTACCTTCGGTGGCTGATCTGTGCTGAGCAAGGTCCTGCTGTGCAATGTACCACTAGCAACACCTGAGCTGGGGATTTAGTACCAGTCCCCAAGCTGTGACAAAGACCCCAAATCTCTGCAGCCAAAGGCACAAAGGGCAAATTTTGAATCTTTTGGAGAGAATGAGGAACCCCATAGAGGGCAAAGGATCTCAAATTTGAGCACTGAGGTGAAGTAGTTGCACTCTGGGTCTTGGATGGCTCAGTATTGATAAAAAATCTTATTCCATAAGGATGTTGCATAATTTTATTAATATTTCCCTAACAATAAGATATTATGATAAAATATTAAGAGAAAAATCTCATGAGCATATTTTGTACTCAATGTGAGGTTTGAATAGCATGTAGTTATCAATACAGGAAGCCCCAGGCTTGAGAAGGTAGCAAAACTATTGAAGAGTTTAACAAAAACCGAAACCCATCTTATGTTTTGAAAGAAACTGCAGGAGGAAAAGAAATGTATGTTAGTGTTTAATTAAAAGACCACCATCAAGATGGAAGATGAATTTTGATTAAGCTGACACCCTTGACTTAGGTGTTTTCCAAACTGTATGCTTCTATTTTACAACTCTATTAACTTGGGGTACTTCTATCTTCAGTAATGTATGTATTTAATATACATTACATATGATATATATAATATTTTATAATATACATTGTGTATTATGTTCTACTGAAAGTTAAAAGAACCATTATACATCTTCACACAAATCAACTTAACAGATTTTGCGTGTGACTTGGTTACCTGTTGTGACATACACACAGATGTACCAGTGTACGCACATACACGGGAGGCACAGTTATGCTTATATAAATGCACACGTTCAAAGCGGGACTGTTATTTACCTTGCTAATGTAATTAATAGCATGAGAATACTGGTTTTGTAACACTTAGAGACGTTATCAAATTAAACCTGCTTAACATTCCATATGTTGAAACAGTCAACCAAAAAACAAACCCAAAAGGGAATAGGTAATTCTCCACCAGGTAAAGACAGGACTTTTACAACCGAAAGGAACAAAAATAGGTTTTTTTATAAATGGCAGCTTTCTTCTCAAGGCAACACCAAGCGCCCCAAGGGCTTGGGTGGCAGCGCAGGGGAGAGCGGAGGGACCCGCTTCCTGACGGACCTGTGTCCGGCGCCGCAGCTCCAGTTTGCCCAGGGAAACACCTGGAAGCAGCGACCGAAGCGTTCGCAGGACGGAAGCGTTCCTAGAAGCCACTGCCCACCAGCCTCCCGCACTACCAGGGCTTCGTAGGGATTTATTTACTTTCCCGACACCCCATCCCGCTTCCGCTCGCGGAACACCTCGGGCGCTGCCGCGCTCCTGGTGCCGGCCCCTCCTTCGGGCAGACGCGCCCAGCGCGGGGTGGTCCGGCGGGGGACCGGGGCGGCAGCGACCCGCACGGCTCGGGCAGCCCCCACCGCTTCCCCGGGCAGCCCCCACCGCTTCCCGGGGAGCCTGCGGGCGGGGGGCGCTGAGTCAGCGCTCCCGGTGTCAGCCGGGCGCGGCCGGGGGAGGGGGCGCGGCGGCCGCCCACGTGGGACAAGGGGCCTTAGTCACCGTCCGCGGGGCCGGGGGCGGCTCCCGAGCCAGCTCCGTGCCCCACCGGGGACCGTGGGTAACGGGGGACCTCCCCATGTCACCTGGGCTTGGGCCCGGCCCTCCCCGGGGTGGGTTTGTGTGTGAGACCGCTACCGCCCGGCCACGCCACCCGCCTCACCCCCGTCCCGTCCCCCGAGCGGGCGGAATTCGCCGGCCGGGGGTGAAGAGAGGGGTGGAGGGAGGGTGGGTGAGCCCTTCGTGGCTGTGCAGCAGCGGGGGGCCATCGATCTTGTTTAGGAGCTGGTGCGCAGCTAACACTTCCTGCGGTAATTTGTGACCGTGGCTATTGATTGTCCGCGTCCCGTGCGCCCGCCGCCCCGACGCCGCGCAGTCTGGGGAGGAGGGGCCCGGCCGGGCGGGAGGGGGAGGAAATCCCCCGCCGCAGCCGCCTTCTTTGGGGGTCCCTGCGCCCTGCCGCCGCTTCCC